>JABXJD010000002.1:2487500-2760000 GCA_013375575.1 Percina caprodes | reverse complement strand
ATAAGCATAGGATTAACAATTTGGAAACCCAGTTTAAGCTCAAATTTTCCTTTGAATAGATCCTGTGGAGCGACAGGTCAACTAAAGACTGAGGGGTACCAGTTGATTGTGTCTCAGCACGGCAGGTTTTGGAGCCAAAATAACCAATCACATGTCAACAACCAACAGGGCTTGGTAGATCATTTGGTTGGATGCATGTGTGTTTATATCTGTGCATTTATGTGTGGCTTTAGTCTGTGTTTTTGAAAGAGCTTTGCCGTATTTGAACCAGCACTATCGGAAAAGGGCATTCTGGGACATCAGGTTAAAAATCTTTCAAAGCAAGTGAAATAATTTCAACCCAGCAGTAGATCAAAATGGTTAAATGTCAAGCCTTGAAAAGATATTAACACTGGCCTGATGCTGAAGGAAGTAGATTTGTTCAACGGTTACTTTTTTTTAACAATGTTTTTATTGATTCTTGTAATGCAATTACAACTGTTTACACCACAGTGTGGGGGAAGGTCTGTCCGAACAGCAACATCCCCCCCACGCACACACACACACACCTCTATTCACACACAATGAGGCATATTCTCAGTTGTGATTGAACTGTATTTTTTGAAGAACTATAAGGAAATTAACATCTACAACAGGTAAGAAATTCTTATTTCCCTATAAAATTCTGTATAGGGAAACCAAAACCCAAAATCTATAGGCTATTTCCAACTGACTAACATTGTCCAATTAGAACTGACCCACCGTGGTTATGTTATTGGTGGAGTTTAATAGTCGACTCGGGAGAAGTTTTAACAATAAACTACATCAACACAACAGTATGTGAAGTTAAATTGGACGGGCCCAATAACCTCTGAATAGTTCTACTTGTTAAGTTGCAATGGGAGTGGCAGCCAACCCCCCGTTGTGCATTATGTTGGCAAGATAATTTAAAAGGCAACCGCGACTAGCCTACATTGTGCGTCTACAGCTTACAGGTACTGTTTTTTTTCATCGTTTCACTCATTTTGCCATGGCGGGCCGCCACTACAAAATCAACATAGAGGAAACACTGTAGAGTCAGTGTACCCTTGAGCATGGCACTTAACCACCAACTGCTCCAATATAGCTGCTCAGGTGACAACAGCAGCGAGTAGTTTCTATGATTCTCACCTCATTTATATCTATCTTTTGTAGCATCTGAAGCAGGTTTTAAAGAAGCAAAGCTGTTCTGGGAATTAATAATGGATGAAGCCATTAAGTCAATTTTTAATGCTGAAATTACCTGTTGCTGATGTCTGATAAATGCAGTAGGGAGACCTATTTAGAAAACCCATTGTAGTGCTACTTTAACAGTTGCATAATAAAACATACATTATTTTTCTCCTAAATTCTTCAGTGTTTGTAGGGTGAAGCAGATCTGGGAATAACATGTAAATCATTTTGTTGTCACTTTTGTTTACTTTGCTTTATAAAGTTTAGCGTTCTTTGTTCAAAAGTGGCTGTGCTAGTCTGTTTTTATTATTTTTAATTAGCACTTTTCTGTTATCTTCTTTTTTCTTTTATATTACAGTTGTATTATGATAGCTTCCCAACAAGGAAATCCATCAAATTACAACTGTCATACCCATGGTTAAAGGCAGTGTAGCTTTCTAACCTCTTTGTTTACAATCAAGAAACTATTTCAGTCTCCCTTTTTAAATTTTTATGACACTAAGTAGTTTAAAGCCAAGGATACTGATGAATCAGTGGATCTGAGTCCCTCTATGTCCTTGCAAAAGATGGAAGGGATGTAATTGTTCTCACACTGTTTCACTGTTCTCTTAGTAGAAGGAATCACGTGTGCTTAAGATCACACTGTCCTCTTGTTGTGAAGACACGAAAAACCAAGATTTGTGAACATGCTATTTGATTGACATATGACAAACTTCTCACACACGTGTCCAACATACTTAACATTAAATTTGCATTAATGTTAAGAGACGATCTTCTGTTGCCAGTGATTCTTCCTATGATTGCTTAATCCAGGTTTTGTCATTGATATATTTTTCTTCTGAGTATGAAATATTGATTTATATGCAGTACCTAAGGAATTTGTTTTACAGCTGAAAGTTAACAATCACAGAGGAGAGGAACATGTCATCAACAGCAAGTGTGAATGTAGCATTTAGTTGTTTGTAAAGCAAGAAGAGGAAAACAAAGAACATCTGAACATTTTTGTGGGCGGCAACACTATTAAATTTGTTCAGAAAATGCAATAGTTGACAGAAAGTGTACAGTGTTTTCAGATTAATCTCCATTAGGGCAGTCACAGCCTGAGATCAGCACAAAATAATTTGGCTCATTCTGAGCTGAACATTGGGTGTCAACGTTGAAACACAAAGTGCTTAGGTCCAACTTTTTGGTGAGAACTTCTTCACCCAGAAAACACCCATGAGACTAGTATGTCTGAGGGTTTGAATGGTTATGTCTATGGGAAAATGGATGAATGTATTTGACTTTATATGTACATGTGTGCATGGATGCATGCATGTTTTGTGTATGAAAAATAATAAAATACAAAGCTTGAAAAGGTGTGTTATCATTTTCACAGGACGCAATTATGTATACATCTCTCTCTCTCTCTCTCTCTCTCTCTCTCTCTCTCTCACACACATATGAACCCACACACAATTTACATTATCTAAGTCCCTGACACTGTTGGATTTAATCGGCCCTTATCAGCAGCTGTTTACCTGATTCAGCATGTTCAGTCTACAGCAGAGGCAGCTGGTAAGATGGATGTGGCAGACTGTTCAGTCTAGCGAATAAGTGATTGTTGCGATTTTATGCAGTAACTCCTTAATTTTCAACTCCCCTTTTTTTTTTATTCCACAAACAAAAGTTCAAAGCAAGGCAAGAACTTTTCCAGTTCCAGATTCGCAGTGGTGGTAAAGTGGTCAGCTACTTTGTGTAGTTTTTGCCTCCTCTAGGCTCAGTCTTTGGGTTTTCTTTTTGGATTACAAACTGTAATCAATCAGTTATTTAATCTCACTGAAGTTCAGAACAAACTGTCAGATTTTTGTCAGCTCTGGTCTTTGCTATGTGTTCAAAATTATTAGACGTGAGCGATACTAATTGTTTATCATGCTGCCTTTGTTGTTACTAGCTCTTTGAGTTGTTTGCTGTAGGTGCAGCAGAGTGGCAAGCATGGAACAACTTAATAAATGTATGCGTGCGTGCGTGCGTGCGTGCGTGCGTGCGTGCGTGCGTGCGTGCGTGCGTGCGTGCGTGCGTGCGTGCGTGCGTGCGCGCAGGGCATGCTAACTGTTGTGGTGTGAAGATTCTCTCTGACATGCAGTCACAATCACACAGCCTTATCTCTGCTCACCTTCTGCTGACTCCCGCAGGCAGCCAGCCCTGCTGTGTCCTCAGCTCCACCACAGCTTCTTTGCTGTGTGTGTGTGTGTGTGTGTGTGTGTGTGTGTGTGTGTGTGTGTGTGTGTGTGTGTGTGTGTGTGTGTGTGTGTGTGCATCCTGCATGTCTGGATCAGATATTTTAGAATTCTTAAATGCTGCAGAGTCTATAACTTGTGCTGTGGAAACATTAATACTTGCATCAGTGCCTTTGTGTTTATGTCAGCCCACATACAGTATGTACCATGTGTACAATAAGGCATCTGTGCTTTATGGATCTTTATAGGTTTATAGATTTCATGAATAAAGAATATAATTGAATGTGTGTGTGTGTGTGTGTGTGTGTGTGTGTGTGTGTGTGTGTTACTCCAAGCGAATCGTCTTTATGTCGACTAGCGTTTCCTTCCCTCTCTGCTTCTCTGAGCTGACAGTGGGTTCAGGCTCTGTTTTCTCTCTCTCCTGTCTCCCTACTTTTCTCTCCCTTTTTTCATTTCTCCCTCCTTCTGGCATGGATGCTGGACATGTGGCAGAACCAGTCCCACTAAAAGACAAATGTGCCACTGATTAAATGATTTCACTGTTATCATCAAAATTAATATGTACTGAAGCTTGCCGTCAGAATGGAAACTATATGCTATATGCTATATATGCTATATATATATATATATATATATATATATAGGCTGAAGCAAATAGATTTCCTCAAGACAGAATAAAGCTAAGCTAAGAAAAAACAAAACAAAACCAAAAGAATTTTTTTACGTTGTCATGGTTCTTGTGCGGCTGCTAATGCTGGCTATATTTCATCCTGTCCAAAAAGAAAAACAATCACAATGCTTGCAATATTTCAGTGCCATAGACACTTTGGAAGCAGAGCAAAAACAGATTTATTTGTGTTCAATGCTTTTACATCACTTGCATAATTTCCTCACTAATAAAAAAAAAACCTTCCAACTCAAGCACTGACAAACGTTGCCGTATCGAAGACCTTTGTAATTCTGTTCATCATTAGTTTTATAGAAATATGTGGAGAAGAGCCCAAGTGAAATGGATGACTCATTGTTGCTCACAATCTGAGCTCAAGCTTGAATTGCAGAGAGGAATTAAGTCTGTATGTTATTCCTTTTCTCCTTTTCTCATTATATGTCAGCACGATCCATGTCAGTGCGTCCTATGTGTGATATGAAGCTGTATTTTATAGTTTGACACATTTAGTTGACACAAGGTGAAACATGCATACTGTTAACTTGTAGGTTAACAACAGTAGTAGTTTTATGAATATGAGCATGAAACCCCATTTACGTCCTCTCTCCTCCAGGGTTGCACTTCTCAGTTGGAAAAGTAAGATGCCTTGGACTTCCTCTAACTCACCAAGTGAAGCAAGGAGCCCAGTCCTGAGACAGGCCTTAATCCCTCATAGCATAGTTAATTATGGTCAACAAAACAGCTAGACACACTAAAATATGCACGGCCAATTAAAACAACCACGCCCCTGACAGATAAGTGTGCTCACACACACTTATGAACATACACATGTGCTACTATAAAAAATTTGATCATATGTCCTTTTCAGAACATATGATCAAATAATGATTGAAGGTTGTTGAGTGAATAAGGGAAGAGAAAAGGAATGGAGAGAGTGGACAGCAGCCTGGCCTGATATAACCCAACAGTTCTATAAATCCAAATGTCTGACAACACACTGTTTGCCTGTGTGCGGTTGTTTGTATTTATGGTTGTGCTAATCTTGCTTAGCTTTGTAAGGAAGCATAAATGTATCGTGTGGACGTATTTTCTGTGGGACCAGAAAGCTAGAGAAGGAAGGAGAGAACATTTGCATTTGTCTGTTCATTTCATCGTTCTCCATATCACATATTCCTTTGACTTGTTTGATTTTTGTTGTTTGTGTGTGTGTGTGGTTGTGTAATGTGAGCCTCCTCTTCATGTTTAGTCTCTTCATCACAGTCCCTGTCTGACTCTATCTCTATGGCTCTGTTTTAATAATGCGTGAGGAATTGGATTAAAGGCAAGGATTTTCTGCTTGAGTGCATTTGCACATTTGCGTTATTTTTGTGCTGCCTTGCCGTTTTCCTATTTATTTCCCCAGCGGAGTGAAATGATTTCTCCGTCCCCACGCCTTTGGACATACTGTACATGTGCATACGTTGGCTCTGTGTGGTGTTTGTGTAGCGAGCGGACTTGTCTTCATCTTTGTATATCATCGAGTGTTTTCTGTCTCCAGTTGGTCTATTTGATGTTCTATTTAATTCCTAGAAAAGCTTACGGATAAATTACTATGTAGCTGCTGGTTGTCAGCTATGTCTAATTGCAGAAAACAATCTCTGTCATTTCTGAAAATATCAAAACTACACAAACAATAGTAAATAAAACTATTATAACAAAAATGTACTTTAGATGAATGCAAACCTAAAATTGAAATCACGATGAGGATGTATAGGAGATTGCAGTGACCTATTTTCTAAATGCATGAGTTAACCATACTCCCAAGCCATTCTTAATATTTTTCTTGAAAAAAAAAAAAAAAGCTTTCTTTTATATTTTCCTGGTGTTGGCATTAAAATGCTATTTGGCTGTGGAGTCCTGCACTTTGTTCCTACCCATCCACCTACGATCCCCCAATTCTCTGTCCTTCTCTCTCCTTCCTCTGTGCTTCGCCCCAGGGTGCACCCCTCTGTGTGACGGCAGTTCAAACTCTGGAAAAAGGTTGGCGGGCATACGGGGTCGACACATCGGGTCCAGTGGAGCGAGAAACATGAAGAGCGGCGCTTATAAGGCCACGGGGAGAGGGGCGCATCTCTGAGAAATCATCCGATGTCTGTGTTTACCCGGGTTCTGACAGGTCGACCAGCTCTGTCTGTGGATAAGGCCAAATTAATCTCACTATGACCCTTATCTCGCCTGTCTGATACACAAACCCATATTGCCACAGCTGCTGCAGACATATCTGCTAAATGAATTGAACTGTTTGCCAGTTTGCTAAATGTCAGAAAAATATCAGTCGGTTTCAACAGAATTTTGTCAATTTGGTCACCTAGCACGACCCTGTCTTAGTCACTCACTGTTGCGTTCATTCCTTCTCACTGTGTCCTTTTTATTCTCTATCAGCAAATAGAGTTTCACTTATTGGACTTTTTATTGGCACAAAAGTGTTCATTGTTGGTGTGTATGTCATAGAATTTTTTTTTTTTCTGTTCCTCCACCAGACTGAACATCAGAAGATATAGTGTACATTTGATTTAAAACAACAAAGGTTCAATGTGACCAGATGAGCCTCTCTTTCTCCTATACTCTCTTTCTCTCTTGGCCAATTTTGCTCCTAGTGGCTCATTGTAAAAAGGCCCATGAAAGGCTTTCTTTCTGGGCACAGGCTAGTCCTTTTAACCCCACCTCATCTCGCCTCCACCTTAGCCATCCTCTGATGCCCATCATTACAGGCCTTTAGAAGGGCAAAATGAGCAGAGTGACTTATTACCAGCTGTATTCAGGGACATGGGTGGAGTTTAAAAGAAGGAGAAGGTAGGCAGGAATTAAGGGGAGATAGAAAGTGATGAAGCAGATAAGGGAGTGGAAGAAGGAAGCTCTGAAAGTGGAAGGATTACATCGGCAAGATAGAGCGAAGGGTTTAAGATTAGAAAGAAGATTGAGAGGCTGGCTTGAATAGAGAGAGTGGTGGATGTGTGAGAAAGAGCGAGCTAGAAGCAGACATAGACAAACACTGTCATTTGCCGAGCGAGGCAGAGCTGTCCGCTAATGGACACATGATATATGACCCCTGAAAGTTTGTTCTCCCTCACAGTTCCTCAAAGTTCAGACCTACCTCCTATCCTTCACATCAGTGCCTTGCCAACAGAAACAATGCACTATGGAATGCCAGAGCCAGCTCTGCAGAGGGTCACTGAGTTTTTATTTTGTAATTTGATCTAATCTCATGAGAACTCTTGTATCACATTAAATGAGTGGAATCAGCAGCAAAGTAGACTGACAGTGTCGAAGTGTTTGCTAGCATGTGGACCTCCAGAGACCCTCGCTATGTCTTACACAAAACTGAAGCAGACAAGCTTTAGTAAACAGATGTAAACAAGGTGGAATGGGATGAGAATGAAAGTGGGAGGAGGGCAAGTAAGGTGCACTCACAAACAGAAATAGACATCTCACTGTTGTCGTTGACAGAAGCTTTTCGCCTACACCGGCGAAGGAAAACACATTTAAATTCACGTGCCTTTATTTTACAGTGTAAAACAACCATATTTTTCACGTCTGTGCTTGTACCAAAGTCAAACTGAATCACATGATATCACATACGTAACTGTTAACTGTTTATGCTGTTGGATACATAAAGAAGCAGTAGGGAAGCCAAATGCATGTCTAACAAATAGTTTTAAGCAAATTTGTGTCCGATTACTGTAAATATTAGTAAATTTGAATTGATGTTAGTTAAAAGGCAGGTTTATTTGTAATACAATGTTTGAACACCTCTTTACATAAGGAAAAAACATGGATTAAAATAGCATTTAAATTATGTTTTTTAATGTACAGTTAATATTTTTTTCTGTTAATAAAGAAAAGGAAAAAAAGGTATTTTATGAAATATCGGAAATGTCCCTCTCAGCCTGCCGTAGAGGTTTGACAGAAGCTGACAATGGAACAAGAAACAAAGTAATCAAACTTGCGCTGGACAGTAGACTACGTGTCATGGTCAGACAGTGTGTTGTTAGCACCACGCCAGCATCTAAATGGTCTGAAGCGATGTCTAAATGCTGGTTGATGTGCTGCAATTGACGTTAGCAGTGCACCTTTCTTTAGTGAACGTTTGTTTGACAAGATGTGTGATTGTGTCATGTTTGTGAGTTAAATACCGTAAGAAGGATACTTTAGCAGGATGGCTAATGTGGATTGTTGTTCATAGTCTGTGGCTTTTGTATAGTGACTATGTACATAGATAGAGAACTTATTGCATTCCAGCACATTAATACAAAGAGAGGGACTGGCATCTATTTTTCCTCAAAGGACCACAGGAAATGTGATTTACAGAGTAGATATGTATGTGTAGCAGAATAAAAAGTTGGGCCTTTCCCTCTTTACCCCCACTTCAATTGTGGGAAGAGTTTCTTTCTCCAGACCCCCCTCAGAAGTCATTCAGTCATTCATTTAAAAAATCTATAATGACATCATCTCATATCTATCATGATACCTCACCCATCACTAAAGTAAAAGCTGCCTGGGATTTTGAACTTGGGTTGGAGCTGCATGACGCTTGGTGGGACGTTGCCCTCAACAGAATCCATTGTAGCTCAACCTGTGCCCGTCTAACTTTGATACAATTCAAAGTATTGTACAGGATCCATTTTTCTGAAGCTCGCCTGTCACAAATTTTTCCCACTGTCACTAACAGCTGTGACAAATGCCATACCTCTCCCTGCAATCTAACCCATATGTTTTATTCTTGCCAGTTAGTTTTTTCCTTCTGGCAGAGGTACTTTAATATTGTCTCTGAAATACTTGAGATGACTGTAACAGTCTCTCCCCATATTGCCATATTTGGATGCCCAGAGGATTACAATAGATTTTCACCGAAACAATTAGACATCTTTGCTTTCACATCTTTATTGGCGAGTCGACATCTCTTTCTCCACTGGAAATCTACAAAGCCCCTTCCAGCGCTCAATGCCTAAGGGATGTTGTGTTTTTTCTGAAAATTAGAAAAGATAAAATATTCTGAGAGGTGATTCCAAAAAGTTTTAACAGCAAGTAGCAGCCCTTTTTGACTTTCTTTAAATCTCTTCCTGTTTTACCTCCGATTGATGGAACACCACCCCCCACCCTTATTGTTTGTTAATATTTACTGGTTTTATTTTATTTATTTATTTTCTGTTTCTGTGTGTTTGCGTTGGCCTGAATGTTTGTACTTTGAATTTGGTTTGCTTTGCGTACTTGTATGTTTACATATTGTACGAAAAAAAAGTATGGCTCTTTTTTCTGGCTTCTGAAGATATATAATTGATACCTCACAATTACTTTTGTTTATTTGCTCCTTCTATTTAATTGTCTTATTTAATTATCTCTACCTCAATGTTATGTATTTTTCATTGTGCCATACTTTTCAATAAATATCTAACAGAAAAGCTGGATTTAGGGAAACAACTAAGAGGAAAGATGTAATGACAATAAAATTAAATAAAGCAGTTAATATCTTTTTATTTATATAATTTATATAATTTTTCTCAGATAATTTCCTAATAAAAACACCAAATATCGTAACCAATTTGGAGAAGGGAACCCCCAAAAACCTCTTAAACAGTAAACTAAATAGAATAATAATAAATATTTAAGTAAATAATGAAAATGGACAAAAATAAAAGTTTATGCTTAAATTATTCCAAATCTAATATGTAAAAAAAAATGCACTTAACCTTTCCTGTCATATTTCAGATTTAATGCCTAATGATGATCTAAATCACAGCATGTAATGTTTCTAAGGACAGGACTGAATTTGAACCTGTTTGTGTACATTCATTGCCCACCTGACGTCTTAGCTGCTGTACTGTAGTAGATATGCTACTTCTTAGAGGTTTTATGCAAATACGCTCCCTGGTGAGCATGGCCAAAAGAGAAACTACAGCTTCTCCTGACTCTCACACACAAACATGCAAACACACACACAATGCCATTTAGAGAGCGAGTGAGGCAACTCATGATTTTCATTGTTATTCATGTATTAATTTATTCGGTCATGGCAGATGTGAAACAGGGCTGTAATATGCAGATGTGGGTTTGTTTCTCGATGGGAATTTTCCGGTCCACTGCCTCTAGCTGCCACTAATAATAAAGACAGGCAAGGAAGGTGGAGGAGGAAATGGGCAGGAGAGATAGAGAGTAATGGGAGTTCGAGAGAGAAGGTTGGAGTTGTCAAGATGCCTCCAGTCATATGCTAACTCTCACACAACTCGCCCACTCCCCCTCCCACCCACACACACATACACACACACAAGCAAGCAGTGACCAGGTGTGATCTAGCTGTGAATGAGCTTGTCCTTGACATGAAGGTGGGCATGTAGAGTTGTCCTCTCTATTGTTGACAAGACGCCTGAGAAGCTGCACACTGTTGCTCCTCTGTCTTTAGATCAGCAGTAGAAGCTGATTTTAAAGTGGCTACGGTTAATATTACAACACCTTAAGATACAAGGGAAACTGTTTTTTTAACCTACTACTCACAGGATAATTAAAACTCAAGTTATGGGTTGAAATAATGCTTAAACCACGTTTTGACCCTCCTCAACATCAAACTTTATTACTTAGCTCATAAAGAAAATGAATATCTCTGTTGTGCAGCTGCTAAAAAGCTAATGCATTTTTATGTGCTGCTTTTATTGAAATTCTCGCTGTGACTAGTGCAGTCTTGGTAAGAAAATAAGCAGTTGAACAAACTGACTGTGTCACTGCTTGAGACATAAATAGCCTAGGACCGTAAGACACCCGGTAGGCAATTGGCTGTGAGACATGTTGTTTTCTGTTTTGTGTTGTTGTGGTGTGGCACCGGGGTTAGTTCCTGCGGGAGGGTCATAGGCGCGGAACATTGCCATGCCGGGGGAGTAACGATGTTAAAGACAAGATGCTAACAGGCAGCAAATGATTCACTCTATTTTCTGTTAACCCCCTCCTGTCTGCGTGATTGAGTGGTGGAATGAAGCTTAAGGAGAGGAAGGAAAAGAGGCCCTGGAAGAGTTCATATAGAGATGGATGAAAGACAAAGCCAGTCACACAGTAAAATAACTCAGATGAGTTGCTATTTAGAATTAATGGGGGACATGACGTGACTCTGAAATAAACTTTGGATTCACATACAGTATGCTGTTACTCTGAACTAAGACACAAAAGATATATAATTATCATGTAGAGTAAATCTACAAGGCAAATAAAGTGCTCACAAAATTAATTTAATTAATAAATAACTATTCATACTACCAAAAGGATAGACAATAAAATACTAACTTCATTAAAAAGAAATGTGATTACAATTGTGTAGAAACACTGTGTCATTATAGGTATAGACTGGCAATCAACAATTTCACAAGTACGTTTTTAAAGTTGCATGAGCCCACAAACAAAGCTTCAAAGAGGCTGAAAAAGGCAAGATGCAAAAATATGTATGTATGTAACAATTTCAGAAATCATCAACACAAACATGATAACTCAGTAATCTACAGTGGGCAATATAGCACCGTAAGAGAAGACCTTTACAGTAGGTGTGGTAATAAACACTACTGCTTTTGTCCAAAGCGGCTGCTAGAATCAACACAAACTGAAAGTTAAATATAGCCACTTCAAGTAAAAAGGCAATGAATTGTCCATTACAAGCAAAAGTGCTCTCAAAATCTTACTTAAAGGTGAACTGTGTTTTCTTGTAAACAAACAGTCATGTTTGCGTTCAGTTTCTCACCAAAACACATTGTGTGTCCTTGAGGTCTTTAAAAAAGTGTTGAATGCATTTCCTAGAAATTTCCTTAGAAAATATGTGCAAAGCTGATTTTTTTATTTTTTTAATTTTAAGTTTATTTTAAGATGTGTGTGGTTTACACCCATGTTCGCATGCTAGCAGTCTTTTTCTTCAGTGTTGGTGCATTAGTTCCTTTGTGCAGTATTTCAATCAGTAAAATAACGAGAAACAGAATGACAATTTAATGTAGTATTATAAGTATTGATGTATTAACAGCTAAATATATTTGGAGGAGCGTCAAAAGTAAATGTACTCATAATGCATTAGAATCACCATTCTTGAGTTATATTATCATATTATATTATTGGATAATTATTACTGATACTTAAACATGCAAGAGGCATTTTAATGTTGCAGCTGTTTTTTGTATTAATCTGCAAAGTAACTATTAACTAAAGCTGTCAGACAGTTGTTGTGAAATACTACCCTCTGAAATATAATAGGGTAGAAGTATACTGTGCCAGACAATGGTAATGATCAAGTACCTTCAAACAGTATTTGTAAATGGACTTGTTTCATTCCACAGCTGCTATAAACACAAAGCTCGCAGCATCCATCATGCATGCTGACGCCTTGTTCCCCTCTGATTTGTAGACACACACATGGCTATCTGGAGCTGAAGCCCACAGGCATGCACCCAGGCCGGAGTCCAAGCTGTGTCAAATCAGTGCAGTCTTCACCAGAGGCCAAATCTGTAGCGTATAATTAGCTTTTAATCAGCACCCTCATTCAGGCGAGCAGTAAAGATTAGCCCAGCTTGGGCTCTGCTTAAAATAAGCATTCATAAATGCGTGTGAAAGCCTTTGACCCATCGCATCCAATCATACACACACAATAGCAAGCTCCCTCATCGCTGTCCTCTCTCTTCTCTCTTTCCCTGCTCATGCCTGAAAATGCGCCTCTGTATTCCCCCCTATCTTCCCTGTCTCTTCTCGGAATTTGTTAAAATTTTCTTGGGATGTTAGTTTGCCTATGCTGATTTTTAAAGGAAATGTACTGCAACCGCAGCTGTTGAACTACAGTTTCTTGTTGGCCAATGTACAAGGACACAGGGACACATCTACACAAGTCTATACATAACACAACAAGCATGACTGACCTTCATGACACCTTCTGCGCTGGAGGGTCTATTTGGATAATCCAATATGGAGAATTTAAAGTGAGTTTCTTTATTAAAAAAAAAAAAAAAGCTGCTGGGGTTCGAGAGCGTAACATTTTAGATGAGTTCGTCTCGTCTAATCCCTGCCTCTCTGGGGTGAGCCGCAGCATTTATGCCAGTAATGAAGTGCAGTGAGATGAAAGCCTTTTTAATGGGATTTAGTTAAACTGGGGCACAAACCAGAAAGTCAGTGAGAGGAGGAAAACATTTCTTCATCATCACAGCCAACGTCATTGTTATTTCTGCTCTCATGCATGACTGGCTTGCATGCTGTGAGTGAGTATGTGTGTCACCTCTCTTTGCTATTGGCTATGATAAATGTCAATCACAGACATGATGTTGTAAAAGCAAATTGCTCCTATGGTTTTTCTATTGTTCCTATTTTACTGTGAACAAGGAGTGACTTAAGTATATGCTGCAGGTTGAGTCGGCACGTGTTTATGGACGACAGGCTGGTTGGGTGGTTCACGTTCAGACTCTAACAGCCAAAACTGTTCTTATTCAGCATTCATTATGTGTGTGACAAGAGACCTGCAAGGTTGTGTGTGTGTGTGTGTGTGTGTGTGTGTGTGTGTGTGTGTGTGTGTGTGTGTGTGTGTGTGTGTGTGTGCGTGTGCGCGTGCGCGGTGGTCATGGAGCTGGCGTCACAGACATCAGTTGCAGATAAGAGGACCCTGAGCAGGCTGCTCTCTATAATGGACAGTGACTTCCACCCCTGCATATCACTTTCTCCAAGCAGAAGAGCATGTTTAGTAGTAGACTCCTGTCTCTGTCTTGCAAAACTGACAGGCTGCGTAGGTCCTTTGTCCCTAGGGCCATTACACTGTTCAATGCTACACAGAAAGGGAGGAGGGGGATTGACCTACGAGGGGATTGACACTGTCCTTTGTACCATGCCTTCATCTGGGTGCTTTTATACATACACATAAACTACCCTGGACTGGACTGATTGCACCTTTCTGCACCTTTCTGCACCCTTCTGCACCGTAGTATGTATGTGTGCATGGATGTCATATTGTCTTTATCATATTGTCTGTGAGCCTATGTGTATGTATGATGTGTATAAGCTATTGGACACCTTCATTTCCTTCAGGATAAATAAAGTATCTCTATCCATTTATCTATCTACACACACACAGCACATCTCAGCTTTATTAAAATGCCAAGAAACCCTAACTAGTGTAAAAGGTACATAACGTTTTCACAAAACTACATCATTGTTGCTGTTCTAAAGTTGAAATATTGGTACTTTTGGGCTGATTATGGCTTGATTTGGATGTCATGACTAATTGCACCATGTGGGGAATTAAGTCTGTGGTCTGAGCCTGTTGCAGTTGACAGTTGGGACAACTGTTTTGCCCTCTAGACCAGTTGTTCTAGTTTGAATGTGCTTGTCAGAGTTAAGTCTGGAATTGTGACCATTTTTTCACTGAGGAGGAAAATTACATAAAAAGCCTGAAAACTGAAAAAGCAGTGTTGTGCCAATTGTGAGAGAATTGCTTTCTAATCAATTTGATCTGGGTTCCAGTGCAGAAAAACTGCTGAGGTGAGGTTTAAGCTTGGTCTCACGGTCCACTGACCTTCAGCCCTTTGCAGAGTTACAAACTTTTTGCACACATCACTCCCATGCACCATTACACCTTAATTAGCATTTTTCCTTAGTTTCATCACCCTTTCTACGCAATATGCAATGTAAATGAGCAAACGTCTATTTCTGTTGTGGTTAGATACTAAATGAATCAAGTTTTGCCAGATTTTGAGGGATTGCCTTTGCAGACCTTTGTAGTCTACATTACATATTTAATGTCTTTACCTTTCTCACCATTAAGAATTTAAAAAAACATTAGTGTTTTAGTATTCTTCAAGTCAGTTCCCAGCTTTAGATGTGTCATGCTCTGCACCCTCTGACAGTGCAGACAAAGCAAAATAGGATTTGCATACCAGGAAACAAATCACTGAACGGCTGTCGCAGTAAAGCGTTCAGCCTGTGAGAGTCAGTGTGTGTGACCAGTTGTAAGTCAAGCTCACTCCAGCCAGCCAGTGATCCTGCTGCTGCTGTGATGAGTTTGGCTCATGACCTCCTCTGGGCCACACTACCATACTGGCCCCCTGCTTATTGTTCTGTCAACAGCATCTGTTGGGGCTGATAACAGGATTAGACCAGCCCCCTATAGGCCTGCTGGAGCTAGCCTGGATTAGCCAGCAAAGCCTATGTTTCCATATGTGTGTGTGTGTGTGCGTGTGCGTGTGCGTGTGTGTGTGTGTGTGTGTGTGTGCGTATGTGTGTGTGTGTGTGTGTTTTATTAACTCAGAGTCAATCCCTTCTATCCTGTCAAAGAACTTACACCACAGCAAAAGAGGTCTGAAACCAGTTCTTATCCTTTCTCTCATCCAGCATATAAAACCTTATTTCCTACCACATTCTTCATATTATCAACATACGTTCCAGATCTCTTATGGCATAGAGAGCCTATACTTTATGGGTTCACTGTCAGGGTGGACATTAGTATTAAGAATGGGCTCTCAAGTGCAAAGTAAATCGAGCATCATTATCTCAACCAATGCATTGAAGGCCGTGTCAAGGTTTGGTAGTGTGTTGCTCATGAATAAAACATGTTTCTCTCTCCAACTTCAATACACGCCGTCCTGGTTTTACAGGTTATAAACCGTTTCTCTGGTCAGAGAAACAGTCATACTAATAAATTTCTGCATTAGAATCCCAGGTAAAGCAGCATGATGATAATCTCTTTCAAACTATGGTCTTGTTTGTTGTGGCACTTTCCAGAGTAATCTATCAGAAAATCGGTACAAAAGACAGGCCATAATAGCTTGCCTGGGAGACACACACACACACACACACACACACACACACACACACACACACACACACAGGTCGATAATGGCCTTGGCACCATGTAGGGATGTGAAAGGCACACAAGAAGGGCATAATCTCAGAATACACAGTGGAAATCTCACAGGAGCATGGCAACAACGTCCCCAGCCTCCTCGACTTCCCCCTGGGATACACAAATCCCACTTGCCCCTACCCATGTTATTCCCCACTGAGAATATACCTGCCAAAGTGGTCATGTTCCTGTGACATTCCTGCCAAGCTCTGAACTGGCTGATCTGTTTGGTTTTGCTTTACTCAGGAATTGGTCCGTTCTTTTTATTAAAAGAGGAAGAAAGGTTCTCTGTTGCATGTGAGACCTGGTTTACTGTGTGTTTTTCCCATGTCTATGTGTTTCTGTGTCAAACAGGTGAGACCTTTGATGGAAAACTCTGAGCTACTGTCATTGACTCAGAACAGAGTAGTGATTGTTAATGTGAAGCTGAAGAGTGAGAAAAGTAAATAAAGTTGTTGTCAATCACGCAGCACTCCCCGTCCTTTCTTCTCCACTCTGTCTCACAAATCTGCATCTCACTCTACTTGCAGAGCCATAATCAAGAAAAGGACTTCCAGCTGCTTAAAAGATGAAGCAATTGTGCGGCTTCATATCATGACACACTGTCATATTCACAGTTTTTGTTGTCCCTTACCACCATTTCTCTCCCTTCTCGAACATTGCAATGAAAATAATTTTGAATCATTTCTCAGAAATGCGTATGCCGTATTCCATGCCAGCTTGTCAAAAGCCGCATTTAAAATGGCTGGCAGATGCCACGCTGCAGTGTGGTGATTGTGGCGTGTACGGTGTGTCACTGTGACTCGCTGTCATGCTGCAGCAGTCATTTCCCGCCATTTCATAACTGAAGCACAGCTGAGCAATGAGCCTGAGAAGTTGGTAGAGAGATGCAGTTTAAATCTTTCCTTGCCTCCCATTCCTCCTCACGCCAACCGGTCACTCTTTACATTCTCAGTGCATGGTTTTTCACAATATACAGCATAGACTATCTTTTAATATATAAAACATCAATACTTTAATATAATATAATATAAATATACACAGTGTGTACACTCTGAGTTCACAAACACTTTCAGGTCAAAGTCCCCCAAAATTACACGTAAGCCATGTATTATTGATTTAATTCTGTCTGATGTATCCCCATCTGAAAACGTGAATATCCTATCATAGAGACCAAGTATGGGCAGGAAGGGGAAAGAGAAATTTTCTCCCCAAATTTACCGGTTATATATAACCGGTAAATTATAATATAAATTATAATATAAATAATAATATAATTATAATATAAAAGTTTGGACCTTTAACAGGCAGCAAAGCAAACAATGCCTTTATTTCATAACAGAAAAACTCACATTACATTTCAGTTAGAGTTTATAGGACAATGCACATTTTTCAACTGTAGTGCTAGTTACCCAGCGTGCATTATAGTGGGAAGAAACCGGCGCACCTGGATGCAAACTCCACACAGAAAAGCCCGGAACGACCTGGATTCAAACACAGATCCTTGTTGCTGTGAGGTAGAAGTGCTAACCACTCAGCCACCGTGCTACCCAGTGCACCAGAGTCTGCGGTTGGTTTTGTTGTGGCAATTCTCAGCATGGATCTGAGGTGCTGGTCAGTTAACTTTGATCTCTGACTGGTTTTGATGTTCATGACGCTGAACGTGTGCTCACACAAGTACAGTAGGTTGAGCCAAACAACGGCAGCATCTTCTGTGACGTCCTCCGGAGGTTTGGAAATGTGGCTTCGTTGAGTGAAGCATAAAAGTCATTCAGTTTAAGAGAGTTAAACTTCTCCTTCAAGATGGAGTCAGACCGAAAATCGATCAGTTCCAGTTGCAGGTAATGTGGTGCTGTTTCAGGGTTGTGTGACAGGGGACAGTACAGCAGCTGAAGGGAACCAACGGCAGAGTTCTCTGTGCAGGTCCTCTAGTGATTGGCTGTACTTCTTCACGTTTCAGGTGGCCTCTTTCTGCGTGGCTAGTGTGGGGAAATGAGCGAAAGATTCATTTGAAATTTGTCTAGAGAGTAAAGTCAGCTTGGATTTTAAGGCTCTCACATTTGTTTACATGTTGTACACAAACTGATCTTTCCCCTGTAGCTTCACATTCAGCTTATTCATGTGAGAAAATATATCCACAGCAAACGTAAAGTCGCAAAGCCAGTTCTTGTCACTCAACTCAGGAAATTCGTCAGATTTCCCCACTAACTCCAAAAATACGCTAATCTCCTCTTTACTTCGCTCCCACACTCTTTGCCCACTGTGCTGGAGTCCCCTTGCTTGTATAAAATTCCCAAGTTTTACTACTGGATTCACCATGTGATTAAGCTGCAATACATACTTACATAGAGATTCCTGATGAATGATGCAGGGAAGGAAAATAACATTTAAGTTTACTCCAAGGTATAATGAAAACAGTAAAATTCGATGGAATTTCATGAATATTGACTCAAAGGAACGTTCGACCTCATCGGATTTTATCTTGATCAATATACGGCTTATGCGATAAGCACTGATGGAAATGTTATTTGCTGAATAAATAATTAATTTGCATCTGCATCATCATAGCAATGTGTTGATAGCGTTGTTATTTTCCTATTATAGCTTGATATGTCGCTATCAGCTGGCACATAAGCACTACAACTTACAATAAGTTAACTTGCAATATTGATCATTTGTTGGTAGGAAGCACAATCCATTTTGTACAGAAAAACTTTGTTCGCAAATGTTTGCTTGAATGTTGTACGTTTCAGTGCAAAATGAATGGAAACACCTTAAAATGTCTAAAATCAATTTTATATACAAATTTGGTCGCAAAACAGTATGCGATGTCATTACGCACAGGATTTTAATTGCTTTAAAGCCGTTGGATGGAAACACACTTTCATCACCTGTAATCGTATGAGTTTTTTTTTACCAAACTTCAGATAATTTGATTGACAAGTGGATGGAAACTTAACTACTAGCTACTTTCAAACTTGCCTTTGCTCTCCCTATCATGCAGTCTTTCAAAAACTCGCCTTCTGCGACAGGCTTGCTAGCCTTTGCTAATTTTAAATGCTAGAAGAAAACTTGCCTTGGTGCCAGACTCTTGAATCACAGGTTGTCGGTGAAAAAAATTTGCCTAGTCTGTAAATTAGCCATCAACCTCCGCAGTAGTCGCCAGTTCTTACATTGACTGCTTGCTAGCATAGTTATCTGATGTTGTATTCTTTAAAAACTGCAACAGTTTCCTGGCATATCAGACATACAGCCGTTGATTGGACATCAGTAAAAAATATTTTGCTCTCCTTCTTAAACACTTGGCCCTCACGGTCCACTTTTCTTTTCTTTGGTCCGCTCATTTTTACACAAGGGCTCAATGTGCGTGTGATGTGTGAAAAAGTGAAGTTGACGGTAATGCTAGCATTCACGTGCGTTGGGAAAATCAAATTCCACGGCAATTGCAGGGAAGTCAAAAATGAATGTGGTTTAATAATAATTACATTTAATAATATAGCTTGAGATAAGTTAGGAGGGACGGATTAAAAACCCTACACACATGGCACGTGGGCTGAAATTTGCCCATGTCTGCTCTAACAGGACAGAAAGAGTGAAAACTAATCAATACAAACACTCCAACATCACTATCTTACTGCCCTCTCTTCAAACCAATTTATCAATAATAGTGAATTAATAGTGGTAGGGCGTGATGGCATTATAGACTAAAGTGAGTTGAGTATATACATACATAATGTGCTGCAAGAGGGACAGTGCTGTAAGGGCAAGAGAGCTTCAGACGCTCCGTTTTGCTACTTTGAACAAAAAGTTACCTTTTCCCTGTGCCTGCTCATCTTCCCCCGCCCCCTGACAGAGCTTGTCTATCTGTCTATTGTCTTGCCATCACATTGACTCCCTGCCACTGCCTCTGTTATTCGTAGCCTACTCTTCTGTTTGTCAGTCTCTCCTGCGCTTTCTTCCTTTCCACACTGTTAGCCCGTTTCTGTCAAACAGTTTCTTATTCTGTCTTCTCGTCTGGCCCCCGCTCTTTAACCTAACACTTGCTCTGTCTCATTTTAACAAGAATTTTACCATATATACCATGACTGTCTCCATGTGTGCACATACCCAAGGCATGCGTCAGTCCCGGATCTTCTTGATGATGACTTCACATGTGCACACACACAGGTCCACGTCAGCATGCACACGCACACGCACACACACACACACACACACAGATGGTGTGCAGGTGTAAGATGTGACATCGTCCAGAAAACAGGCCATTGCCTCCTCTAATCCACATCACAATTTGAAACAGCCTCAGCTTGATTCCAGTGCCACAGCTCATTCTCTCACTGCCTCTCAATCTCTATGGCTTTGTTGCTCTATAGTCTTATTTATTTATTTATTTATTTATTTATTTATTTGTCCTTCCTCGGACATATTTGATTTGTGTCTGCTAGTGGGCCTTGTCCTGTCCATAGTGATAGTCGGTCATATTTGACCCATAGCAAGGCAACTGCACAATCCAAACATTAAACATGACTTGTGCTTTTACTGGTTTTGTTTGAAAGCCTGCAATTATCAAATAATAATGTTTGTAATAACAGTAATAATTCAATAAAATAATAAACTTCTTCCACAAAAAATACATCCAGGTTAATAATTCGCTATTATGCCCTCTGGTAGGACTTGTACTGTAGTAACACAGTTATGCATGCATACACACAGGATGTTCTCTACTGTGTGTGTGTGTGTGTGTGTGTGTGTGTGTGTGTGTGTGTGTGTGTGTGTGTGTGTGTGTGTGTGTGTGTGTGTTTGCGGAGTAGGGGATGGTGGTTGCAGATTGTGCTCGGTCCAGTAAACCCCTCCCAGTCAGAGCGGAGCTGTCTCAGCTTGTCAGCATTAGACTTGTGTGGCACCCTCATCCGCCCCGACAGTCAGCCACAGGAAATGATAGAACGTGAAACGGCCCAACAGCAACCATGTGACCCAGCGTGCAGGGCAGTCAGGAGGGGGGGTGGATGTGATGGGAAAAACAGGATAGCAGCAAGGTAATGTGTCCTCACAATAGCAGAGGCAAAAACCACAGCCCCGCCTGGCACAGCACAGACAAGACGCGAACACACATGTACATATGGAGTCACAAAGACAGACAGACACACACACAGTGACATTGGGTGCAAGCCACAACTGCTGTGATATTTCTTACGGTTGAATGGCAGTGAAATGAATCTTAGCATGCCTGGCTCTAGACCTTTAGGATCATGCCATTGAATTTAACTCCACATGCTTAAGCTGCCACAACCAAACATGAACACAGACACAAACATGGACACAAATACACACAGGTGGGTCTAACCTGATTATGGCAAAGACACAGAGAGCAGCCTCCACTGCACGAAGAGAGTTAAAAAATAATTTAGTCTATTAGTCCATTATTACTAATGTTATTATGTTTAGCCAATATTTTATTGTTTGGTGAATGCAGGCTATATTTTATGCAAAAAAAAGAAATATTAAGAAAATAAAAATTGTTTAATACAAGACCATTATATGTGGAGGAAATTGCTTTTCATACACAAAATACTGTATAAAAAGTTTTTTCTTGGTATACCTGATGCAGTTGGTATGATTAACTGTTCAATTAGGTGTTTTTTATTGAATTAAATTTGATCTCAAAATGTAATATGCCAAACCAAAATCATTATTTTTATCAAGGTGCCTAACCTGTACTTAATTATTTCTTATTCTTTTTTCCTTTTATTTGGATCCCCATTAGCTGCTAACAGTGTAGCAGCTACTCTTCCTGGGGTCCACATACAACAATCACAACATATACATAAAAGACCAAACATACAATTTCACATACATTTAAAAAAGATATATAGTGTAAGTAAAAGAATATCATTGTGTACACGGTTTACAAATTAGCGTCAAATAAAATAACATCACATTCTGACAATTACAGTCCATCATAGTAGGGCCATCACAGTAGGGCCTTAATTAGAGTAATTTCTCCCAGCAGGTCTTTACAGATGGGGCAGAGTAAGGTTATGGGCCAGGTGGGGCTGTAACTTCCCGTTGGTGTGAAGGGAGAGGGCAGGGAGATACAGCATGCATATACAGGGTTTTTCCAAGGCCCAAACACTTTAGCCTTTCACATTTATGGCCCCTTTCTTTTACAGATTTTCCAGGCCTGGAACATCAGGTGCGTCAGCCGCTGTCATATTTCCAGGGAAGAGCGAAACCCCAGTGTTTCCACTTGGGCCATCCGTGGCTCAGTGCATACCTCTCAATGTATTTCTTTCCCCTCTCACCTAAAATATCCCCTCTTGTCCCTTAAGATTGAACTGCATCTAAAATCATAGCTGTTTCTTCTCCCTATGCCTCTTTTTCCATCCCCTGTCTGATGGTCTGCTTCCATACTGCCACATTGTGTAAATCTGATGGAGAATGCCAAAGAGCTTCTTTGCTTCTTTGTAGTACTCTGGTTTTTCTGTCAGTTTTGATGTGTGGAACACAGTAACCACACTACAGCCGTAATGTATCTCTGTGGCGGTTTCAAGTGTACAATATTTGCACGCCTTGTTCAAAAAACTGCACATGCAAACCATGCCAATGTAATGCTCATCTTTCATTAAACAAATAGTGAACAAATGTGCCCACAAGTGGTTTAGCTGTCATAGTTTAGTGTTTAATATACCTCATATATTGTCTTCCTTACCCTCACTGTAGATAAAGGCTAAGTTGTCCTTGCTGATTGTGAGGACTGTCACTAGCACATGTATTATGTGAAATACCTTGCTTTCAACTCTGAATAACCTTATCTTTAGTGTACAAAGCAGCATTCTGCCACTGCAATGACTCTGCTTCCCTTTATCTGAGCACACTCACATCCACTGCCTTGTATTATTTATTGGATACGAAGACACAAGCTCTTCAAGGTGAACACCACCAAACTGTAAAAATATTTTTATAAGTGCCGTGCTTTTTATATACAGCCTTTATATTTAATCAATCAATGTGTATTATCAGAAATTATTAGCCCTTTGTTTCTACCTTGATTTAATTGATGATTTTCATTTGTAGTCTTAAGACAATACAAGCTAAAACATTTCAAAGCATGTGTAGACATTTATGTAGTTTTTTTCTGTTCTTTTTATTACTTCATAGACCAGGGCACTCTCATCAGTATGTGAACATGAGTAACCTTGCAGAAATAAGAAAGCAACTCTTATATGTGGTAATGTACAGCCCCAAGCCACTCTACTGATAATAAATAAGAGATTTTGGCCTAATGCAATGTTTGTCTGTTATAGTAGAGCACTAAAGCAGAAGATGATTTATTCAATGTCAGTCAACTTGGTTGTTGTCATCTTTTCCGTACTTTCCAAATAACTCATGCAGGAACTCTACATCAACCTGACAATACACAGCAAATCCTTCATCCATTTCTGCCTTTAAGTCCTGAATGTATGACAAGATAGTCTGAACCCTGAAGATGGTCTGAACCCTACAGTAACAAAATTGTTTACAAGGCTAAAATGTAACACTATTCCCTTTCATATTCTTTTTGTGCAGCAACGCAGCTGAACTCACTTTGAAAAAATAATTTAATGTATAACCCCCTTTAATTACTATTTGGAGTGCCAAAGCAGCAATTAAGGAATAAATGTACAATCCAACATTATTCATTCATTGTACAGCATTAGTCACTCACTGGCCTTGGGAGAGGGAGAGTGAAAGATAGAAGAGTTACAGTTGACCACACTGAGTCACACATTGGAAATGAAAATAATAGCAAACATGAAGAAAACAAACGAGGGACATACTTAAGGTTGATTTATTGTTGTGCATTAAAGTGTTACAGTACAGCACGTAGCTTCGCCAGGGCTGCAGCGGCTACAGAGAGGATGATTAGTCAGCATGGGCTTCTTGTGTTTTCTCCTAAAAGTTTTTGACTTGTAGAGATTGTTGAAGTGATGACTACAGCGTTCCAAACCTCCTACTCACTACACTCTCTGTCACAAGGACATGAAACAGTATAAATGCAGCAACTGCACAGAATAATCTCAAATTCAAGTAATCACCATATCAAAAGGTAAATAAAGTTTAAAAAAACAAAGTTCTTGTTAAGGAATGATTGAATAATCCATCTGATCACGTACGATGCATTAGTCTCTTTTTGCAGTTGTGATATCAACAAGTGGAAGAAGGCAAAGAGCTATAACTCAAAATCTGTGTTGTGCTTATCTACAGCAGGACTGTTGATGCTATTCTTTGGCAAAACATTTGCCATTGAAGGTGGACAAACAAAAAGCCATTGGGTCATTAAAATCAAAATGGGTTATCCTTTTGGGACCCTGAATGTTGTGACAAAATGTTGCCTGATTGAAATCTGTATATTTGATCTTATATGGATCAACGGAAGTACATTTCCATGCCGGATGTCCCTCGCCTTCCGCTCTCCGTGTGTTGCCGTTCTTAAACTCTGTTCACTTCAGGAAACAAAAACAAACCTCGAGCTAGCAAGCTATACACTGAAAATGGCAAATTTGGATTGTGTAACAAGGCAGGTCTGCTTAGTTCTTTCTATGAATGATTGTAAAGATTTAAAAAAAAATGTTTACAGCATTACTATCTAACTTGGACGTTTTGGGACAGTCTGGTGGGGATTGCTATGTACCGTCTCTGCATCTGGAGATTAGCGCCGCCCAAGATGATTGGGATTGGTTTAAAGTAATGCAAACAACCCAGAGCGTTTTTTTCCTATTTCAAAATGTATGTGTTGAGTAGCCAGGCCTTACTCCGCAGCGCTGTGGAGCTAGGTCCGGCAATGTGAGACTAATTTGATCTTAATGTTTAAATGTGTGGAAAGCTGACATAAATCCTGAAGGATTTCAAAAGGTCAGGGGTCACCTGACCCATAATGATTCATCACCTGGGGAACATGTAGCAGATTTCATAGAAACATTGTCATGGGCCAAAGTGTTGGTCATTGAGACACCTGGGCATTGCTAAAAGTATGGGATAATGTAATCCATAACAGATTTCATAGCAAACTGTCTTAGTTCAAAAAAATAAACATCACTGGGTTGGACACTGTGAATAACAGCCTCTAAAAGAACCTCTGCCTTGGAATACACATAATGTGTTCCAGTTATGCAAAACCATAAACTTCCAAGGAAGAATACAGCAGTGAGTTGTTTTCCTGCAAGCCTTTCACAGATGGCAAAGCACAGGAGGGGGTCAAGTTCAGCATAAAACCAAATACATGCAGATATGTTTACGTTACAATATGTAATTGTGTGCATGAGCTTTCACACAAATCTTCCATTCAGCCAAAGCGTCCGGTTATTCTTGGCAACAGTTACGTCAGTATGACTGCAGACGCTCTTGTTTCCTATTCCACTTGAAGCACGAAGCAGAAATTAGGATTCCCACCTGCCTTTCGTTCTCCTCAGCCAGCAGTTTCCCCTCTCCACCTGATCTGTTTTGCTCTCCCTCACATCCTCCTCATCCCGATCTCCTCCTTCCTCTTCCATTGTCCTGTGAATCCAGCAAGGCAACGACACACAGCGATGATTTATTTATGTTAGGGAAACCATCTTCCCTTCTTTTCTTACAACTCTTTCTCCCTCTCCCTCTCTCTCACACACACACACATACACACATTACTACACACACTTTCACTCTCTCTTCTTGTGGTTGTCTGTCTGTGAAACCATATGTGACAGGGATGCTAAATGGGGCGTCCTCTCCTGTGTTCTGATGAGATGAGGAATGTGCAGGTGGCAGAGCTTACAAGCACCACACACACTCACACACTCACACACTCACTCACTCACTCACTCACTCACTCACTCACTCACTCACTCACTCACTCACACACACACACCGCTCCACTGCAGTGTCATGCTGAGATGACAGCATCTCCCAGCTCTGGGGTTAACTTGCATAATCAAGGAATTTGACACTATCTTCTTCAATTTTTAGAAACACAATGTGTCGAGTGTCACTAGGTGATGACATCATCTGCAATAAGAAGACCTTTTAGTAACAAAAGTCAGATGTTAGTGGTTTTAAGTGCATTAGTTCAAGAATTTTAAATATTATCATCTCAACATATCTGCTTTAGACAGGGTTATTTTTGGAACAGTTTACTGCACAGTGAATGTTGGCTGCATCCAGTCTCGCCCACCATCGCCCACAACAACAGGGGAAGCCTGGTGAATCCAAACCGTATGTTATCTGTACATATAAAATCTTACTCATAAGCAAAACTGACAGGCCTGGTCGTGTATCATTTTTAGTTAATACTTACAATAGTATGGTCTCATTTATTATTTATTGCTGCATTATAGATCAAGTATAAGCCATTTATAAAAAATAATATTTGAGCTACCAGGTTGTTCAAAATGTCCTCCTCCAGCATATTTTTGCTTGAATTTTATCCATCTCTTTAATTCACATTAACACTTGAGTTCTGTAAAAGAACTTCAGAGCATCAAAACCAAAATACATTTATTTACTTATTACTACAAAATTTAGACCTCTAGATGTGAGTGAATATTAGAGTAAGTCTTCAGGTTTTTTTAAAAGTTTCCACAGAATCCAAGGCTAAAGGGAGAGAGTTCCAGAGTCAGAAGAAAAGAAAAAAAAATGTGTGTGCGATATATATATATATATATATATATATATATATATATATATATAGATATAGATATAGATATAGATATAGATATATATAGATATAGATATAGATAGATATATATATATATATATATAGATAGATAGATAGATAGATAGATAGATAGATAGATAGATAGATAGATAGATAGATAGATAGATAGATAGATAGATAGATAGATAGATAGATAGATAGATAGATAGATTGATTTTTGGGACATTTTAGGCCTTTATTTATACAGGACAGCTGAAGACACAAAGGGTTGGAGTCAAACCCGCGGCCGCTGCATCACGGAGTAAACCTTTATATATGGGCTGCCAGGTGAGCTAGCCAGTCGCCCAAAAAACATATATTTAAAGTGGAAAAAATGGTTCATTTTGCAACAGTTTGTCATGGAGCTTAAGGAAATGTAGGACCCAAGTGCAAGACAACAGACACACGGGTAAGCTCAGGGATTTGTTATAATGAAATCCAACAAATAAAAGTTGTCCTGGTACAGCAGGCAAAATACAAAAATAGGAACAGGCAAAACATAGGAACACCAAGACCAACAGGGTAGACGACACACAGATTCTCCAATAATAATACAAAGATCTGACACAGGACAAGAGGAACACGGAGACTAAATACAAGACGTAATAAGGTAACAAGAGACAGGTGACACAAGGGCTGGGAACAGGTGAAAGACATCAGACAATCACAAGGGCGGGAAAACTTAAGGCAGGAAGTAAAACACTAGCCAGAAAAACAAGACTATCAAAATAAAACAGGAAACAGAACATACACAATCATAACACGATCAAACAATGAAGATGTGAAGCCAATCTTAACGATACACAAGGGTAAAGCAAACTCTTTTATTTATTTTTTGTATCTCTAAATAATGCTTGTTGCTACAGTGTCTTTCAGGGACAGAAGAATAAAATTCTGATGTGAAAGTTGATCAAGAAGCTAATCATCTTAAATACACACTGTTGCCTTCAGGTGCTTTTACATGAGTGGGCATCTTACACTGTTACCCATCAGCATCTGTCTTTTTTGTCCACCCATCTTCAAATTACTTTAGCTGCAGTCCACCCTCCCAGTCCTCCTCCAACTTCCTGTCAGTCTTTCTGTTATTTAGTTAGTCTCTCTGTCAGTCAGTCAGGTAGACAACCAAGCCGTTATTCCCTCAGGGCGTTCCCTGCCAATGGTTTTCAATTCATTTGTTTGTTTGTCAGAGAAAGAGGGTGTGAATAGTGCAGGGGTAAACAAAGAGATTTTGGTCTAGTGAAAGATAGTGAAGTGGAAAAAACAAATTTCAATGAAATAAACAATTTGCTGGAGCGGCTGAGAGAGAGGAAGATAGACAGGTGTCAATTTAGAGAGTGAGAGCTTAGTGTCAGATTTTTTCAAAAGAAGAGTGTGATAAAGAGAATAAAAAATGTTCAGAGTTTACTTTAGACGAATATGTTATGTAACAGAAGCAGAAAAAGCAACAGCTTATGGTTTAGAGAAAAAAGGGGGAGACTGAACTCTGTTACTTAAGGGGGGACTGACAGTGCGAGAAAGGAAAATTGTTAGTTTAGCGAGGACGGGGGGAGAGGGGGAGTCAGGGAGAAAGATAGATGGCTCTTTGCCTTGTGTGCTGCTGCCAGTCATTACCTAGTCAGGCCTCAGCGGCAGGTTGGCAGCGCCAGCTCTAATTGAGGAGGCCGGTGACTTGGAACAGCAGAGAAAGAGGCAGGGCTAGTTTTCCTCTTTGCTTGTTCATAAATTAGCCTGTCACTCGTTACATCCCAGCTTGTGGTTGGGATCAGAGAAAACCCTATTTCCAAACACATTTGCATTTGTCAGAAGTTCCTATAAAGCAGAAGCTCATAAAGCTTGGTTGTGTGCATGTTGAATCTTTTGTTGTATTTATGGGTACAGAAGATGTCTTCTGATGTGGCCATCAGAATAAAAAAGATAATCTACAGCTGTGCATCAATATCCATTAACACAGCGGAGTGGCCACAGCATGTCTTGTTCAGTATATCACACAACTCCCACACCCACATTCCCACACTCTCATACGCACCAGCTCATCAAAAACAGCTGTGTCACTCTTTTCATGCTCTTGCTTTTCCCGCCGCATATTGGAAAACAAAAAGGTGGACATTAGGAGGCTGTCGCGCCTTGACAGGTATTGATCAGGCTGCTCCTGAGAGACTGCCAGATAAACTTTACATCAGCACCAGAGAGAGGATTTCTGGGGGTCTGTTGCCATCTGTTAATGTCTGATGCAAGTCGGTGTATGTGAGGAGAAAGTAGGCAAAACAGGGAGGTGGGTGTAGAAATGCCCAGATGCCACCGCTACAAAGATGTTGCATGGTATTAAACTTGCACGGCACTGTCATTTTTTCAGTTGACAGCAATATCTCCATATTGCACGCTTCCACTTCCTTCCTCCCCTCAAGTCTCGCTGTCTCCCCCGCCACTCTCCCAACCATCTATAGCCCCACCTGACCTACAGCCCATCCATCCCAAACCAACCCGGCCCACTGTGGTGACAGCGCCGGCACACAGTGGACATGCACACTGCATGATGATTACAAGCCGCTCACCTTGTCTTGTAGTTTCCACCTTACCTTCCCATTCCCAAATCACACATAAATGGAAACAGACATCACATATATCACAAATGTTTCACTTCAGTTCTCGTTTTGAAATCCGGCATTGAATCATGCTAGTATTTGCAGACAGAAAAGTACAGAGTTGTGGAAAGACAACACAATTTCGTAAGACTTGAGTGTGAAAGTTGACCTTCTCTTCTCTCCAGGGTCCGTCACTCATCACCATAGATACTCGGCTCTCTGCAACTCAGTAAATACCATTAGTATTAACAGAGTCGTGTGTTCGCCATCTCCCCCCTAACTCATGAAGAGAAACAATCATTTTGGAGATTATTTGTGCTGAACTAATATGCATTACAGTCCTTTTACCATGGCAACTTGAAATAAGCAAGTATGATAAAATTATGTATGTATTACCATGACACTGTTTAAAGGTCAAATTATTGCAGTTTTATTTATTATCCTAAGGAGTAAGCTCGGGAAATGCACTTTTTGTTGTAGGCATGGGCCGGTATACGATTCTGACGGTATGATAACCTTCAATAAAAATATCACTGTTTCACGGTATTGTGATTAGGCAATTACACAGTTTAAATATGTTGAACAGTTTTTTTCCAAAAGCCATTACCACTTTCAACTCACACATGCACTGACTTCACAGTCCAACCCCCAAACCCCGAGCTTTCTTCTACTCATACTGTGCCATATTTAATATGTAATACGACTGTAATATTGATAATACTGTGCAATTCCATTACTGTGCAATACCTGTATACTGTGCAATATAATTACTCTCATAGTCCAATGTCTATTACTCATTAAATATTATCACCACTATTGGGCAATATTCAAATAATGTGCAATAACACACACTGCATATAACACTGTATATAAAAAAAACACTTATTTTTTCATATGTACAGAATATAGTGTCTCAACTGTGCACCTTATGTTTTTTTGCATGTTGGCAAATTAGTCGATTTAGTATGAAGGCTAATTTTGTGATTCACATGTTTCAAAACTCAGTACCACAATAATGACTGGATTATTCAATTCAATTCAATTTCAATTCAATTGTATTTATAGTATCAATTCATAACAAGTTATCTCGAGACACTTTACAGATAGAGTAGGTCTAGACCACACTCCATAATTTACAAGGACCCAACAGTTCTAGTAGTTCCCTCCAGAGCAAGCAACGGTGCGACAGTGGCGATGAAAAACTCCCTTTTAGGAAGAAACCTCGGACAGACCCAGGCTCTTGGTAGGCGGTGTCTGACAACCAGTTGGGGTTAAAATGAAGAGTGGCAATAACAGTCACAAAAAATAGTAGTTTGTAGTACAACATTTTTCTAGTGCTCCATTCATTCATTCATGCCATAGGGATCAGGGTAGGCATGCAAAGTACAGGACTCTAACACCAGAGACATCCACTTGTGGCTTTTAGTTTAGGCAACAAAAGCACTTTGGTTACGGAAATTAGTAGTATAAAAATGGTATTTCTTCTTTTCTTTAAATCACATGGTCGAGACATGGTTGTAAAATGAACAATGTTGCAAAGGTAACATGGACCACTGAGAGAATGTATTCCTGCTCTAGTGAAGTGGCTGTCTTGTCTTGTGTAAAGCTTGGAGCCATTCCTGTGTTTCTATTAGCCCCGGCTTTGGCGTGCCAGCCAGCAGGCTAATGGTTGGCATGAGGCAGTGGGATAGCCCAGCTGCCCCCGTGTCCTCCACTCTGCCCCAGGGGAGAGTTTCTGGGTCCACTGCTGCCTTGGTGAAAGGCGATAAACAGCAACCTGAATTAGGAGGGGAAAGGTAGCTCACACCCCACATAACATTCTGTCAGAGGCAATATTTCATGTTTAAGGGGAACGCTCCATCAGCAATCTGATCTCTACCAGCCCTCACTGCTCCACGCTCCACTTTTACACTTGCAGAGTGACCCTGTGGAAAAGCACTCTACACCACAACAAACTGATCAACAGCATCATGAGTAGGTTATTGCTATGCAAATATAAAATTAGAGAATTTAATTTCAATTAAATTTAAGCGACAGCAGATGAACCTTTTATTATGACTGGTTGCACAGGGTCAGGAACAATAAAGGCCTTTCCCCACAATGGTGACATGAACATAGGAGAACCAGCAGTCATTTTTGCCAAACCACCAAGTGCAAGAATGGGGGTAGAGGCAGAGAAAGACAGTATAAGATTATATTGATGCAGTTTGAAGAGAGGAGTGAGGGGTAGAAAGAGAAAAGAAGGGGAGAGAGAGGAAGAGTAAGGGGGAGAAAAGGGGAAGTGAATGACAAAGGCAGAGAGGGAGCAATTTAATGCTGTAATTAAGTTCCTGATAGCACCCTGGGAGATGTGCTTTGGCGTAGCTCCAGGACAGCTTAGCATTGCACCAAGGCTCTTCAGCCCACTATTTATGCTTACACACACACACACACACACACACACACACACACACACACACACACACACACACACACACACACCATTCAACAAACAGATATTTAATTTGAGCAGGCTCTCTGTGCTCTCGAGCCAATTCCAAATCCCCGAATATGTGTCAGCTTCACCAAATTATGCATCGACAAGAAGAGACAAAAAGGAGGAGCAGACTGGCAAGAGAGATGCCTGTGAGAAACCATCACTCGTAGTCACTCTCCTGTCGCTCATACTCACACTGTAGGTAGCTGCTTTGACAAGTGCACACAAACCACCCATACAAGAGCACGAAGGGAAACCTGTTTCAGAAAATGTTCTTTTCTTTCATTTCATGTTTACAGTGCTCCTATCATGCCTCTGCTACCTGAAGCCTTTCACAGCTTCCCGCTGCACCTGGTGTTCTTCTTTTTCCACTATCTTATTTGGCTGCATAGCAGGGCATACATATGACTCAACTCAATGTGCTGACCTGTAAGATGATAAGTTTGACAAGAAGGCTAATGCGGTGCCAAGTTGTACAGGTATGAAGACTGTGGAAAAAATAGCAGCTAATTTCCCCTTCTGTGCATTAATGTCAAGTTAAATAAAAGTGCTCACTGAGAGGAGGAGAGAGAAAGCGGTAGGACTATACACAGAGAGAGAGAGAGAGAGAGAGAGAGAGAGAGAGAGAGAGAGAGAGAGAGAGAGAACAGGCAATTACAGCCAGCCCTCTCCAACAGCCCCATTTCTCGCCTCCTTCAGGCCAAGCGGAAAGCGGCACGAGCAATAGGATTTAACTGAGGATAACGCGCATCGATAGGATCTGAGATTTCTCGGGGATTGGTCACCAAAAGAGGAGGAAAAAAGGATACAGTATCGCAAAGAAATAGATGTTACAGTGACAAGAGAGTGGAACAAGTCAGTCGGAACCGATAGATTCTGAAGCTCTTTACAACTACAGGACGCCTCCCTTTGGAACCTGTGCGTCGTGCATGTCCTCTCTCTCTGGGGATAAAAGTGCGTAAAATTGTATCGGTTTTACGCACGGTGACACGCCGAGCTGGAGAGACGCGGATACGGTCCTGGACGCACGATGCTGATCGGTAAGTGTTAAACACCTTCAGTACGCCACTGTTTACCGGCGGTGATGTGCCTGTGCCAACTTTAGTAATCCGTATGATGCATTTATGAAGGATATCAGAAATACCGCTATGGATGTTATAGAAATGTTGCAGCGGTACTATTATAAATAAATAGTCTTCAAGTGTATCATTCTGTCATCCAATACAAAAAGTATCTGACATTCAAACACAGTATTGAGAGGAACTGGCAGACTGAAAGTCGTTGCAGTAATAGCCTATTAAAAAATACTTAAGTATCAATTCTGGCGCGCACGCGTTCAAAGAGAATTTTGTGATTGCATATTGTGTGGAATTTATCAATATCCTCGGTCATATAGTTGTTTACACGTCACATGGTCACTGCAGAATTTGAACTGTATCGATCAAGTTATATGGAGCTCAAATAAGATACTGAAATCCAAATGTGTGCGTCCTGACTGGTGCGGAGTTACGGACACCTCAGCCACCTTATTCCTCCACATTCCTCATTAGCTGGAGGTTTATTCTTATATTCGGGAAATAAAGCTTATGGCTTTGGTAAAATAATATTGATAATGTGAAATATGTCTCTTCTGAAAAGTCCGAAAGCATCCCCGAGTGTTTAAAAGAAAAAGAAAAGAAAAAGAAATCTGACCTGCATGTCTCCGTCACCGGGTATCTAAATGGAAATGAACGGTTACCTCGATCAGCAAATAATAAGCAAAAATATTTTTTTTTCTAAAAATTGATTGTGATGGAATTATTGGCTATTTGAAAGCAGAATTGATTCGACAGTGTGAAACGGTTATGGGAAGTTATGCGCATGGATCACTGAATAGCGCGGTCCCTAAATGATTTTTTTTGGGAATATTGTCATCTTTTCTTGAAAATATAGTCAGATAAGCTTCTAAAATGATTAATGAACATTTATTTTCAAATTTGAGAGGCTTTAGACAATTAGTTCATTTGTTTGTATTAATATAGTTGATCACCATGTCTTGCCTTATTAAAGTAAAAGGGTTTTTAAAGATGGAAAAGAAATCTTGACTATATTTGATATGTTTAAGAGAAAAAAGACCCAATAAATACATAATAAAAAACTTCTTTACATCATTTGGATAATGAACTTCATCTCATCTCTGATTATATCTGAGAATAAAGGTGCACATTTCTTTTGTGTGGGTTGAGCTGAGGGATGGACCAGCACTGCTGTGCTTAACCTGAAACATAGCCATGGCTCAATCTTCTCTTTTTTCCTGCCAAAATGCAACAATACTTACATTTCTTTTTTTCTGGCTGAACTGAGCTTCCTTACATTTCAGAGACAAAGAAATAGAAGATGGAGGAAAAGGTAAAAGTAAAAGGAAGAGATTATAACAATGATCTAAAGGGAATATGCTGACAGTCTTGTTTAGTGGCTTGGATGTTTAATGGTTATGTACTCAAAACACACAAAGTTACACCAGGCCTGTGGATGTGATGGATCTTCCTCAGGGAGGTTGTGGGGTGCTTTGAGATCTCGCTGCTCTTAAAATGGCTTCGGCGCATGGGCCAATGACTCATGCAAATGGATGCCACATTAGCATTTCTCAAGATATTTACTTTTCCTCCCAAACACCACCTCCTATTCCCTCCGCCAATGAGGATGGATGCACATGGGGCACCAAAGCCTTCAGCGTTGAGGTGTTTGACTGAAATGTTGTCTTTGTTCCTCTCATGTCAGTGATCAGTCCCTCTCGCCCTTTCAGTCAGCTGGTAAAAGAGCAGCTTTACTGTCAAGTGAAGCCCTAACTACTCAGGTCTTTGTCTTGTGCTGATTTCAGCTCTGTCATTAAGTCATCTTAAAAGCCACTTGGTGGGTCACAGGGGAGCTCTGTGGCTGCATCAGCTTCTTCTGAGTACCAGATAACAGCCGTTACTTGACGACCGCCATGATTATTCACCATGTTGCTGCCTTCTGAGAGGAAGGGCTCTGTTCCTATTCGCTATTGCAGGTGAGGAGGAAAAAGAGCTGGTGATGTGGCCTCAACCTTGTCTCACTTCATCCACCCATCCATGACCCCCTGCCGTCCCCCCATGCAGTCAGGAGACAGGTTGTGGGGCTGTGGGAGGGCTGATTACAGGCCTGTCCCTCTGGGAGTGGGTGCCATTCTTCCCCTTCCACTCCTTTTTATTATCTGCAGGATCTGAGGTGGGGGGTGGGAATGCATGGGAAGCAGAGGTAATCTGCGCTAAACAGGGTCCCAAGCTTGAACAGGGCTAATTACATGGGGTTAGGGTTACAGTCCGTGACCATTGAGTGGGGGCTGGCCAATCCCTGAAACCAGTTCTGTGAGAGATTATTGAAAATAAGTAGAATCCCATTAAAAAGCAGTGTCGTTTCTTAGTAGTAGACAAGCATAATGATAGCATATGTACAGTATACGGTATGTGCAGTATTATTTATATATATATATATATATATATATATATATATATATATATATATATATATATATATATATATATATATATATATATATATATATATATATATATCCCAACAGCCAGTCAGGACCTTGAGATGTCTGTGTCCCCTTGACCTTGGTTCCAGCTTTAATGTGTAGAGGCTGGAGGGGTTCCCAAGCAGTAGGGCACAAGATCCGGCTGATTGAAGTGGTTGTGCAGGTGGAGGGGGCTAAAGGAGGGGGTTAATTTAAAGGCAGCACTGTTGAAGTGAATGTTTTTGTCAACTTCTCACTAACTCCACATCTGCACCATCAGCCTCTCAGACAAACAAGCTCTTCCTCGAGTGTGTGATTCGCTTTGGTCTTTTTGGCCAACGCAGCTTTGGGCTTCTGTCTGGACTGACTGACTGACTGTGTGTGTTTGTGTGTGTGTGTGTGTGTGTGTGTGTGTGTGTGTGTGTGTTTGTGTGTGTGTGCGCACATGCATGCAAAAGCAAACTGTGAGAGGGAATAAGACATTATGATGGATGGATCTCCTGTGCCTGCTGTCTCTTTGTTGATCCCTCGTGGGCCAATGGGATGAAGGTGGCAGCTCTACAGCTCCCGCTCAATCCATTTCTACCTTATCTCTGTCACATTCTCACACACACACAGCAGCGACAAATAACCCATTAGCTCAACAAACACCTCACCTCGAATGACAAATATGTAGTCAAACTGACTTTTTTTTATTTTTCATTACCTCAGGTCCTATTAGTCTGCATCATCTCAGTAGAAACTCCTGTGAGAATGAGAGAAATGTCTCATGCTACCACTAACTGTATAATATATTATTAGCTATGTTTGTCTGTTTTAGTTATTATTTGTTGTCTTCCATGCCGGCTCAAATTCCCGTGAGCTTGAATGAGCTAGAAACATGAAGCTTGAGAGAATAACTGGAAATGGTGTGCATGTGCTTCTATAGAAATATGAACCTAGTCAGCCCCATGGTGGCGCTGTACTTAACGCTTCACGTCCCCCCACACCATAAATCAACTTGAAATTTTTCACAATGGTGCAGCTTTATGTGCTCTACAAAAAAGCCTCAAGGACCATTAAGGTCCGCCTAGAAAGGTTTTCCGACATTTTGAATTTTTTGAGAAACACATTTTTTTTTAGATATCCTCCTACACCGTAGCTCCAATTGCCACCAAATTTTCAGTGAATCATCAATGGATCAAGGTTATACAAGTTTATATAAACATGACCATATCTCAATTACTTTTCAAGTTATTGACCAATGAACTTCAAAAGTGGCGTGGCTCTGGACATAAATGAACACAAATCAAAACTGTAAGGCCAATCATCACAAAACTCACAGGGTCTGTTCAGATAAGTGCCCCAGATGTACCCAGACAGTTTTATATACATACGCCACTAGGGGGCGCTACAAGTGCAAGACAGGTCAGTAGCATTACACACATTTTACTATAAATCACATATTCATTGTCCAATCATCACAAATCTCTCAGGATATCTCCTCATAAGCACCTGAACCATGCCCTGAAAGTTTCATTCAAATTGACCACTAGCGGGCGCTTTAAATGCACAATAACTAGATGTGGAATTACGCAAATCAAGGTTTGAGCTTGGAATCGCAGCTTGCGGCTTTATTAGCAATTTGTTTTTTTTGTTCGCCATCTGCTTTCCTCAAATTGCCGTGAGCTGTACTGAGCTACATATCATACTGAATTGAAAATAAATGTTTTTGACAAATCAGTTGTAGACATTTTAAACAAAGTGCACAGTGTTTGTCCAATCCTTACAAAGCTTGCAGGATATGTTTTATAACGATGTTGGACCACATGTATGAAATTACTTTGAAGTCGCTATTGAGAAAAGAGGTTTGAACCCGCAAATCGCCGCTTGCGGCTATAGTTTTGTGATTATTGTTTCTCATCTTATTGCATTTTTTTATGTTATCCCACTGGTGTGAAGTTCCATACCACTTTTATTTAGTAGTCTATGTATTTCTGTGGCTCTTTTTCCTTTTAATGTGCCAGTCAACCATTGCTTCCAGCAAACAGGAACAATGGGGCGTGTTGTCACTACATTTTTTTAGTCTTGCTTTCATTACTATTCTTGATCTTGTTTTATCTTTTCCTGTAGAGATCAGTACATGTAGTGAAGAGAGTTTAAAAGGAGGATTCCATTCATGGAAGCTCACAATGTTGTATATCATTGTTGTGGGTAGATGTAGCAAGTAGTTGTGAGCAGGTGAAAACACACAAGGTGAGTCCGAGATGATGTTGCAAAGATGGGGTATTTATTGTTCACCCCAAGTAAGGCATAATAAATTAAATTACGGACAGCAAAAACAAAATACTTTCGCAAAAAATAAAAGTAAACTTACAGGAGAGTTAAGAGATCACATAAAACAAAACCACTGTTTTCTTTTGACCTTAAAGCAAGTCATTGCGGAGGGCATCCAACAGACTTACTTACTCCCTCCTGTATTCCTCATGCTCTCGCCGTCTCGGGCAAATGCCACTGCATGTCTATACAGGCCTGAAGCCCACCACTCAAATTGGAACATTCCAATACTACAAGGCAGGGGTGGCTCACGTGACTAGGCAGTACTGAAGGCTCTACACAGCCAAAATGAATGAATCTATCACACTAGACATTCATATGATTCACATCAACAATTTGAGGAATAGTTAGGCTCACAGATGATTTAAACCATGTGATCATTAAAATTAACATATGAACAAACTAAATAAACACATATACAGGCAACATGCAAGGTCAGTCTTTAAGGCTAAAATAGGTTGCGCATCGCTACCGTGACGGCAGCCATGCACTCCGTCACAATCATCATCAACCTCTGATCTTCAGTGCTTTCCATGAGTTGTTTTGTAATGAAGTGTTGGTACTCGAGAATGAGTCACACCTTCTACTCATAATGCCTTGTGTCTTATAGCAGCACATAATTCGTTTCTTTTAGGCTTTTGAGGAAAAATAATGTCTGACAGATTTCTCTCTGTATGTTTGCATTTTGTTAAAGGGGAACACCATCAATTTTACACATCTGCACATGAGAGAAAAAAAGTTGTATATAGCCTTTTGTGGCTCCAGAGGGAGTGGCACAAAAGAATCGGATACATTTTGCGCAAGTTTAAAAATGTTAAAAAACATCTGGAGGAGTGGAGTTAGAAAGAAGTTAGCTTTCCAGACCTCTGTGGTCCGCTCTTCATGGTTATTAAACCAAGGGTAAAGACTCACTGAGATTAAAAATCTAACTTTCAAGAGTGTCCTGGCCAAGACAGACAGCAGCACAAATACCATGGTTTCAGACATAAAACAAGATATACACAAAGAATATAAGAAAGATTTATAATATTTATATTAAAAAAAATACAGCAACATAGTTCTACATTCAAAATATCTACATAGATACCTACATAGACGATATATCTGATTCTGCTGCATCAATTTTGTCTACAATGTTACGGAAGTGCAATGCTAAATCGGTGGAGTTCTCTTTTAAATATGGAACCAAGACCTTGATGTGATTCCAAAACAGGAATTTACATCAACACAGACATTTGACTTTTATGTTTTTTTTGCCTGCCTTTGTGTCTCTTTCTGGCTCTTTGGCAAACTCATTTGCACACACATTTGTGAAATTTACACATTTAGTGTGTAAATGTGTTTTAGGGTGGACGTTTTTGTGCGTGAATTGCATTCAGAAGGTCTTGGAGGGCAGGGTAAGTAGGTGGGTTGCTGCAGTGACAATAATTCGACCTGTCTACATGACCTGCAGGCACCTTTCAGACAGGTCAGAGTTCAGCAAAGAGCAGAGGTCACAAGTTAAGGAAGTTACTGAAACATTACCTTTTTCCATATAGTTTTCTCTGACCCCCATAGATATTCATGAGCTCCTTTTGTTTTCATACACACCCTTGTATGCCCTCTTGGAGGCTATTAACATGTGTGTGATTTGTATTGTGACAGAAAGGACACGTGTCTGCTTTTGCACATACAGCGTTTATATGCACAGTTCGTATGTGACCCTTTTCCAGCCTCGGGGCACCCCTGTGGGGAAAATGCCCATGTGCGAGTGACAGTTCAAGTCATTTCACTGAAGTGACAGCGTGGGTTTGATTGGGCCGCCTGATGAAGTGATGGCTTCTGGATGCTGAGCGCTGCAGGCATATGTGAAGCCCAGCGGGAGCTCTGACAACATGAGAAATGGTCCTGCGCTACACTCGGCACCAAAGCCTTCCCACTTAGCCTCTCATTCCCTGGGCCAAAGATGGAGACCTTGAGGGGAAGCAGCAGCCCGTCATCATCTCCCAGGGCTGTATGTGTGTGTATGTGTTTGTGTATTCATCGGTGTTTAGCAGGTAAAGCAGCTCTCAACTGAAGTGGGCGACTTCCTCTCCACTCCATTCTCCAACCTTGATTTAAATGAGCGAGAGAAGAGTTAAAGGCTGTTAAGTGTGACAGACTGAAGCATGAGAAGGAGCGCAGAAAGAAAAAAGAGAGCAGACAAAGAGAGAGAGCTTTAAACTGAGACAGAAATAGAGTATTGAAACATAAAGGCAATGTAACTCAACTGATATCTCCCTCTTATTCTCTCCTGTTGTTTTCAGTTCTTACTCTGTCTCAAGTGTATTTGTAAGTCATTAGACCATACTCTCTTTATAACCACCCAGTTCTCCAAGCATGAGGAGGATCAGCAGCTGAGAAAGTAACAAAGGCCATTGATTTTACAGTCAACTCCAGCCATCAGAACCTGGTGGCTTGACCACCAACCTGCAATACTCCAAGGTCCAATGCGCATAATAGAGTGCAGCTAGTGTGTAAATGGTGGTAAGTGTAAACATAAGACTCGGTGATCCAGCTCTAATGGCTGTCTTTGCTGCAGCTCTTTGTTAGATGTCGGGATGCTCCCACCTCCGCCTGTACATGCCCTCTCATGAGCATTAAACAGCCAACCGCGAGCTGGATTAATTACAACAGAAGGAAATGAATGTCCGATCCACAAAAAAGCTGTAATCTAAACAGGAAGAGCTAGCGTACCACCAGAACACAGCTAAATTAAAAATTATTTCTTATATCTCTTAAATTAATTAACGGCTATTTAAAAAAAAAACAGAATAACGCCAAACAAGTTATTTTATGTTTTCTGTAAAACGTTTTACATTTTAGTTGTAAACAGCAGTATGTTGAGAAACACAAATTCTCCTCGCTCTTAAATAATATATGTGAATAGACTTCTCATTTATGTGGTCAAAAATGTATGGGTTTTACGAAAGGCTTAAATAATTGGAAAATCACAAAACATAAATTCTAAAACAAATGTAAACAAACGTACACAAAATCTCAGCTCTGAATTGCTCTGCCTGAACAGCAAATGAATATACATGAATCAATTTATGAAATGCATTTACCACAGCATATGGTTTGCATTTCCTGTGTGTGTGTGTGTGTGTGTGTGTGTGCGCGCGCACACGCACACGCACACGCACACGCACGCACGTGCACGCACACACACACACAAAATGCTATCTCCAATTTAAATAGTAAATATTTTCTGTATAAATAAGCACACACACACACAGGGACACGTACAAATTGGCAGAGCTCGTGTCAGGAAGAACACACTTATGATACAGAAAAATCTAATGAAAAATCACAGGCACAAATAGCAGGCGTTGTGTTCACACAGACACACACATTTAATGCAATCAGTGGTGTACAATTGTTGTGTAATGGCACTGCAGGGAGTACACACAAACAGAATATGAATATACATAAAAGAGTTGATAAAATGAAGTTTTGAGTACATTAATATACAGTGGGTGTTTTTGGGCGCATAAACATAATTATATATGAATTGCATTGACTATGTACAAGCTTTGTACATAAATGCATCTCAAGTCACCTGCTGTTAAGTTCAGCTTTCTCACTTCATGTTGATGTTTTTCACTACAAAAGTGTCTGAGTGTGATTGTGTGTTGGCTTACATCTCCTAAAAAAATTGGCATTCTCGCTTCTTTTTGTCAGTACTGAGCCGTTTTGGAGAGAGCCTGACTGGGAATGATCAGCTCTAATGATTTTATGAGAGTCTGCATGATTAATGTTGGCACAGCAGTGTGTGTGTGTGTGTGTGTGTGTGTGTGTGTGTGTGTGTGTGTGTGTGTGTGTGTGTGTGTGTGTGAAAACAAACCTCTCTCGCTCTCCCTCTCCCTGCTCTTCATCCCCTCCCACGCCACCCTTCCTGCTCCATCTCGGAGGGAATATCCAGTCTCAGTGTGTGCTGATTTTTGTGGCGCTAGCTGCTGTTTGCCACATTAGTGTGTGACAATGGGTCTCTTTGAAGTGGGTTATTCTAGCACGGCTCACAGCCCAGCGCAGTGGAGAAGATGTGCCAGCTCGCTGTGCAGACAGGGCCAGCTACGAGCACAGGGATAGACAGAGGATATAAATGCTCATGTGCACGCCAGCACAGACAGAATACCGGGGTCAACACAATAGCTTTCACACCCACATCCTCTGAAAATACGCTTTATGTAAGCACTTCCATGGCAGACAAAAGCCAAGCACTTCTCCTCCGTAGGCACGCATCTGCCTCACAGCACAACACAGCACCCAATAAGAGCCTGCACCATACTCCCATCACTTCATCAACAATCTACCCATCCATCATCCACCTGCCCATTCATCCATCCATCCATCCATCCATCCATCCACCCATCCTCTCTGTTTTTTTTCCCATCCTCCTCTGTTCCCTCTCTAGGCCCAGTCCAATCTGAAAGCTTAGTTGAGCTCTGTCTCGCTCAGCTTATCTCCAAAAGCTGCCTCTTTCATTTAAGTAATGCCTTCATTCCCAGCTCCTCTATGAAGAAGCTGATAAGGGATGTCTTTTATCCACAGCAGATAATGTTGTGTAAGGAAATATATTTGAATGTCTAGTGTGAATATGTTTTATATATTTGTGAGAATTTTTTATGCATAATAGCTGATGATTCTATGGTGTGCTTCAAGCTATCTTCTCCTGCTGCTTATCATTCAAATGTGACATTTCTATGATTACACATAATCACACACGACTTCTGCAACCTTGCAGGTGTCTCTAATAGGAAGTGATTAAGTGGAACAAGCTAATCATCGCAGTGCCTCACTCACGTGTGTGTACATGCATGTGTTCAAGAAGAGGCTGTCTAACGAATTGATTGAGGCTGCAGAATGGATTTGTTGCCAGGCATGGAGAGATGCGTATTGTCTATGTTTGTAAGCTGTTGCCAAATGCAGCTTCTGTCTTACACAACAAATATATTGACTGGCCATTGATGACGCAAATGTCACAGCGTCATTGAAGACGTTCAGATTGAAACTTCAGGCAAAGGTCTGCTCTCCACCATCTAAATTTTTCTTCTAATACCCATTTTCTACCTATTGGCTTACTGTCTTTGTGCTTCTGTGTGTCTCTGATTATAGTCCCAGTGGACACATCCTGCTGTGTCTTGGACATTGTGTTATGGGAGCACAGAGTGGTTTAGAAGATGGTGGTAATGGTGTAACACTGCTGTCCTCAGATATGGGTGAAATCTCTCTTTCTGTAGTAGTGTCGGGCAAAAGGAGCTGCCCCTGCTCTTATTTTTTAGCTTCAGTGGAAGACACTGCTTGTCTTCTCATATTTGCATTTTCTAACATTGCCCTGCCCGTTTGGAGCTCCTGCCATACCCTCAAAAATAAGCTTGAGGTCCCTCGAGTCAGTTCTCTCAAAGAACATTTGAATAAAATTTGTAAAGTTATTGGAGCCAACACAAAAACAACAGCAATACTTCTCACTGCTTCCTGCGGAGCCCCAACTTCATTGAGTTGGGTTTGTTTGCTTGAGGCCAACAATTCTGTTTAGGCTCATGTTAGCGGGAGAGCGAGCGCAGAGTCAGTGAGAATGATGCATTAGCAGCTCTGCATCCATTAAAGCTGCTTGCTGTTGTCGAAGCCACATGCCACTTTGAAGGGATTCATCAAGCTGCTTAACAAAGAGAGGTGATTAAATTCATTTACTTACTAATGAGGAGGGATTGCAAATTGTACACTTCCACTTGTTAAAACCATTTGCTCTTTACTGCATTAAAATCCAATGTTTGTTCTGTATTACAATCAAACCTTTTTGTCAGCTCATCAGCCGCCTTTGTGCCTTTTTGGTACAGAAACTCATTTCATATGTGCTGGTTTTTGTTGGCTTTTGTCATGTAAGGTTGGGAGCTACCTTCGGGTGCAAATTGAGTAGCGTAATACATGTCTTGTGCAAATGTATCTGTATCACCTCATTTTTGGATAAACAATTTTACTGATTTATGTTGTTTGAGTACCTCTTAGAAACAAATCCAGTTACCTTGGAACAAGGCAGACCTTTTCAAAACCACACTACTATGCCGTGGCACGTTGTTCCACAGAAAGTGTGAGTGCAATTGTAAAGAATTAGCTTGTGGTTGGGTCATATTTTATAGTTAAGCTGTTTTTCTTTTGCCTAATTCTATAAAAAACACTCAAGTGTAATCAAATCCAATTAAATAACTATGTCAGCTGTCGGATCTTTTCTCTCAGTCAGTCAACAAAACAGATTTTAGGTCATTGTTCCCTGTTTGATGTTCATGATGTCTTGATTAGTCTTATTCTCTGGAGTGTTGTTGTGGGGAGCATGCTCTCCTGCTGGCCAGATTAACGATTTAAATCCACTTTATGTCAGCAGACAGACTGGAGTGGGTTAGCTGAGGCCTGCCCAGTCAGACGGGGTTACAGCATGTTAGCCAAAGGTCAGCAAAGCTCTAGTTACACCAGAGTTACGTCATCAACTTTATAGAGAGGACTCCCTTAGATGCTGCCTAATAACTATGGGATTGATCCCCGTGATGGTAGGACTGATGTAACCCTTTTGGTTAAATCTTGTCCTAGTCCACTGTGTACCATCCCCAGCTGAATGTTATTTCTGTAACTCAACAACTGTATGCTACATTAATTGCTGTTGAACTGTTCATTTCTGTTTATAAATACACATCTGTCAAAATTAAACCAACATATCCAAATAAACAGGCTTGATAAAATGTAAGTAATGTAATGTAATTGACAGCAGTGATTGAGTTAAAAACATTTTTCATGATATAAATGATCAAAGAAAGATAATAAAACTAACATAACTATTAATTGCTCGTCGATACGTTACAGGAGCACTAAGCTTTTAAGCTGGTTCAACTTCAAAACATAAGTTTCCCTGCTGTTCTGAAATCATCTTAAAATAAAAACTGGAAAGTTTAAGCTGAATTCACTTGAATGATTAAAACAAACATTTACATTAAGTTAATGAGAACATATTAGTTTATTCAACTAAATTCCTGTATGATGTTTAAAAGTGCAGTGTTTCAAAAATAAACATCTACTTGTATTACTATCATTTACATCAATTATCTTCTAGTGACCTCTGACAAATGGAGAGTTTAGGTAGTGTTGCTCATTAAAACAGGAATGTTACAATTATTTTCCAGACAATTGAAGTTCATGTGAGAGGAAGACTTTCTTTCAGCAGCCACAACCTTGATGCCCACGCTGGTAAGAGTGGTGGAACCCTGAGATTCATGCAGTTCCAACAGAAGCAGTCTAAGACTTATCACAGGCAGACTGGGAAACAGTCTGTTAAATCAATTTCTCACATGATGAGGGCATCTACTCTGTATTGTGGGTGTTCGACCATCCCAAATGACCTCAGAGCTTATTTTCAGTCTTTTCATTAGATCGTCTCCACTGTGCTCTACCACGATAAGTAGCAATGCTTTGATGCTTGAGGACACTTCAGCAATTTTCAATCAAGATTAAGCTATCTTTGAGATCTGCCAAGGTCTCTGTGGATGCACAGCTGAGAGAAGGAGCGAGAGGAAGACAAGTTATAGAGATGGGCCATTTGTTGCTGCTGTCTCGCAGATGTGGTTCCATTCCCACTTTGCAACTAGAGGGGACAGCTCACTATATCATTCAGCCATTTGTTATTTTGTCTGAAGCGGGAGTTTGCCAAAGGGGAGAAATGTCGGTCTCTTTCCCCAGTTGCCTGAAGGTGAAACCCATGCATCATTCTGCAGAGAGCATTTGTGCCTGTTTGCTTTTGCATGCATTTGTGTGTGTGTGTGTGTGTGTGTGTGTGTGTTTGTGGGACACACACGTGCATGCAGATGTCCACATTCATATGTGTGAATAAAAAGAAGGCTTATTCCTAAGCTATCAGGTGTCAGAGACTATTGTTCAGGCTGAGTGAACCAGATTGAATTCCTGTGATTCAGTTTTGTATTTCTTTGGTGTTAAACTAAAAAAACAAGACGGGTTGCCTGTATTTTTTTGACAACATCCGCTTTCCAGCTTCTACTATCTTTAGTTATCTATCTCTCACTGTTCCTTTTGCTTTTGACAGTGCTCCTCTTATTTTCTTATCTCTCTGCTATTGCATCTCATTTGTGCTCTCATAACAATATTAAAGTTTTCATATAGAGGTGAAACCAAGTTAGTTTTCGACTTCCTGTTCCTTTCTGGGTGTTTATTTGGTCTATGTGGCCTCGAGCGGTGGGAGATCTGTTTGCAATTCCCAGTGCTCCCCAGTGAATCGCAGTGATCCGTGTTTCTGCTGTTTCTGCTGCAGTTATTAAAAGCCAGGGGAAAGGTTACAGTAAATGCCACTCAGCTGATGTGCAGCTCAAGCTTGCCAGACCTCACCAACCCCCCCTGCCACCCTGGGTTTTACTTTAACATTTTTTACTCTAACTTTACTTGATTTCTCCCCACTGCTACACCTCCCAAAATTGGCAACTGCATCTCTACTCTCCTTTCCATGCAGTCATATCTAAACGTCTGTTAAAGCTGTATTAACTGCCACAGAATTAAAAGCATGAAAAGCAAAAGCAGCCCCAAACCTTACCCAGCACCTCCCCCATACTCCTTCATGTCTCCGCTGTCCCTCTGAGGCATCCTCCCCCTTCCTACAGTTCCCTTGTCACCACTTCTCCCAGACACCCTGGGCACTCATCATAGAGGTCGCGCACCTGTCGCCTGCTGTAAACAGGAAATGAATAATTCAGGAGTCAGTGCTGGTTGAGTGCTACAGCTGATGGTCTCTCCATGACGAGTGAAGATTTATCCCAAGGATTTGCATTATAATCCTCAGCCGGAATCACACTAATGAGAAATGCTCTTTAGAGAGTGTTAGGACCCACTCAGAGCCAGATCGCATGTCCTTGACCTCTGTGGGTGATAAAGTAAGTTTGAAATGGCAGTCTGTAGTGGCACGAGGAACTTCTGCCACACATACTGTTTTGCATTGTTAGTAGTATCCTGCTGATACAATAGGACCACATGCACTCTAAACTGGACTAACTGTTAATGAAAGAGCATCTCTCTTGGCCTTTGGAATTTTCTCTTCTCTTGTTTCCCATCCTCTCTACCCTAAGGTAACAGTCCGCAGAGGGAGCTGACCTATAACGGAAAGCCAGTTATATTTGAGAGAAATACCCAAGTAGCAGGTTGAGAGGCAGAAAGATGCCAGTTGGGACTGCAGGGTAGCTAGAGTGATTGCTTTTCACTCCTTATCGCCACACCAGCAGGTGTCTAAGACGCGCTATACTGCGGCACTATGGGGGGGTTCACAATTATAATATCCTGGCCACAGGCTCAACCGTCACACCCCACACACAACTCCCACCACCACCCATCCATCCCTGTGGACTTCCTTTCTTACTCTCGTCACATTGAGTGAATTCCTGCTAGCCAATAGTAACTTTATGTTATGGCCTTGCTCCTTCAAACACCTGCACAGGCTATGATAAGAACCCTTATCTGCTCAGCCCCATGTCTTTTTTTTCTGCACCCAGGCAGAGCAGGAGGGCCCTACAGCTGGAGTGGAGGCGGATATTTAACACCACCATGGGTGGTCACATTGTTTTTTTTTTAACTATGTTATTGTGTCTGGTGCATCATGATGGAAAGGCTTTGGAAGCAGAAATAGGCAGCTGCGGAGTGATGCATGAAATCCTTAGCTGTAGTGAAGTTTTCCTATTTAAAGACATGCAGGCTGCTTGGCTCATGTGTACCGCCTACAGTACAATGTCTCATGCATACAATCATACCTTTATGTCGTTCTCCCATCTTTTTAATTACATATGAGGAATTAGAGGAGACATCTGCATGCCAGCACTTTGAGGAGGAGAGGAGGAAGAAGAAGACAACAAAGGGCAGAGCAGCTTCTCACAAAGGCTTTCCAAGTTGCAGCTTGCAGCTGTTTCTCTCCAGAGAGCTTGTCGAACAGCCTGTCCTCTCTCAGCCTTCAAGTGGCTCACAATCTAAACGCTGATTTCTTTGCTGCCACTGATTGGAGGCCAAAGTTTGGCAAACGATGATACTTTTCTCCTTTGTACGAAATGTGTTGACTGTTGCCTTACTCTTCTCCTCCACTAACAGGTGTTTAGAAGTGGACGTAGTAAGAAACAGATTCCACATTTTTTCACAGCTGTACTTATGTACACATCACGTTCTATTATTGAACATAGGTCTTTCTGCAACTCGTCATTGCACACTATATGCATTTATTGACATAAGTGTTGGAAACTGCATGTGACTGTGTACAAATATTGAGCAGTTGGGGCATTGTGTTTTCTTGTTTCCTGACATTTCCCCACCATTTGTTTCACCTTTGTTTAGCCGCATATGCTGTACAGAATTGAAAACCAAATGAGCCTAATGAATCCACAAGGCATGAATCTACTGCAACCTGTAAATTAAGTCCCACAGATGTGCTTCTGTAGATTAATCTTCACACTTGTGAGCAATTATTCTGGCAGTGACGCTGAGGCATGAGGTTGATTTGAAACAATTACAAACCAGGTTGGGCAAAATTAGCTCGTTTATTACACAAGGCTGCTGCTGATTGAGTGCGAGGGCATTTTTTTAAAGCAACCAAGGGGTAATTGGTTTTTAACATCGGCATTATCCTTCAGCCAACCTTTTAACCTGAGCACGGGCACTTGAGTGTTAAATTATTTCAGTAGGTTGTCTCTCAGGTTTGCTTTCAGTCACCACAGATTATTCATAAGTCTTATTTTGCATATGTGGCTAGTTAAAATTATCTTTAAATTGCTACTGTTTTTTTCTTTCTTGAGGTGTTATCTACATTATAGAATGGGAGCTAATGTATGCATAACCACCACGTCAACCTTCACAGCTGGAGGACTTTTATTACCAGACACATTCCTGGGACATAATTCTCATATAACTGCATTTCTGTTCCTCAAATAATATAGGAGCTGTCTCCCACTTCTCTGCTTTGTGTTAAAAGGTAGAAAAAATTATCTTTGGCCCTACAGCTAGGACCCAAGAAAGCTTTACCTTTTTTAATAGCCAGTACACATTTCTATTAAGAGTTTTAATTGGCCGTGGAGTTATGCCTGAAAGCGGAACTCAAAATAGCTGTGTTATAAGAAAAGTCAAAACAAAGAACCTGGAAGTAGGGAATGAGTGAGGAAAGTGACATTTTGTGAAAAACAAATTCAGGTGGAATTGGAGTCGATGATCAGCATGCCATTTGATGGCAAAAAAAAAATCAGCACTAGAAGGCAATTTACTGGCTCGCTGCGAATACAACTTGCTTAGCAGGAGCTCCTTTGCATACCAAAGTAATGTTCAGTACAATGCTCTCTGCCAGCAGTTTGCTAGTGTCATTTATATAAATAAAGAGAATGTTCTCGCCTGTGATAACAAAAAAATCTCAGCTGTGTAAATTAATCATTAATTGTAAAGAGCTTTGTGTGTGTGTGTGTGTGTGTGTGTGTGTGCGTGCGTGCGTGTGTGCGTGCGTAAAGTGAGTGAGTGCGTGCGTGCGTGCGTGCGTGCGTGCGCGCGCGCACGCAATATTCATCTCAATTTCCGAAGAAGATAGTTCCACTGTGTTCGGCACAACTACAACTTTCATTTTCATTTTACATTCGTCACAGCCTCGTAACCACCTTTATGTCTGCCTCTCGGTGTCTGAGTGAGGGTTTTCATCTCTTGCTCCTCTCAACTTATCAGCGGAGGAGTTAAAATTAGAAAGCAACCTCTGCCTTGTGCTTATTTTCTCTCGTACACCACATCCCTCCCTCTAAAAGATCCAACCAGCCCGGCTCTACATGTCTAATCAATTTATAATGACTTGTCACAGTTGGCATGACAACTGTGTGATGCTTGGTTGACCAGGCCGATATTTATTAATGTAAAAAACTATGTTGACTTAATGTCACTTCTGCAAATGACTCAATTTGCTAAGGAAATGAACCTCAACTGAGTTCCTGTCAATCCTGCAAAATTCCAAGCCCTGGGTTTTTGCATATGTGCACAGCTTTGAATAAGTTTGTTTTTTCACATGTCACTGCAAGGTGGTATGATGCTAGTTATGATCATGAAAATGAAAATGATGCCGTTGACTCTCTCAGACAGATGTTTAAACTGTCATAGTTTACCTTTGATCATCTCCCACCTTTTTAACAGTGTTATAAAAGTTAGTTTTTACCTAAAGGGAATTGTCCAACAGCTGTCATTTACTTTGTAAAGCAAAGGGAGGAGATTAAGAGAAGTGTGGGGGACTTATTAAAGCTGCTCACCCTGAGGCTTGAAAGCAAATAGTTTTTTTTTCTTTCTTTGCTGTTTATCGTCACATTGAAGTTCTGTGTACAGCTGCTGCTTCTGCAGAGCAATGGCTGGCCATCGGCAACATCTGCATAGATTAATGTGTTTGATATTTTCCTTCTCCTTTTTCCTGTGTAGCGTCAGGATTCAGTAGCATCTCTGTTGCCCGCCTGTAGTTGTCTGCCTCGTAGGGTTTCACAGTGGGGAAGCTCAGCAATTTGTTTCTGGATGGCTTTAGGCTTATCATCTCAGCTTGACAGATGGGCCTTGCCTCTGCTCAGGTTGGGTTCGGTAGCAATGTGCTGTTCGCTGCTTGCCTGACAGAACTCATTAAAGACGCTCCCTGGGAGAAGAAGCATCTCCACACGGTCCTGTTACCACTGCTGGACTGCTGCGACTCACTACTGAGCCAAACAACATAGACCCAAACATACTGCTAAAATCTTTTCAGTAGTTTGAGGTTAAAATGTTAAATTTAAGGAATTATTTCTTATCTTTTCAAAAAGGCAACCTTATAAACTATAACAGTATAATTAAAAAAGATTACAGTAATTTCAGCGTCATGTTGACCTCAGCTCTGTCATTGTTCGTCACTTCTTATAATTGAATTTTAACCTTGTTGTTTGTCAATGCAAGTAACACAGGCAAAGGTTGATATCCTTCTCTGATGAGAAAGCGTCACAGCTGAACTGAACTGTATGTTTAAACTTCAATGTCATGTCATATTTACTGGCTGTAAATTAGCCTCTGTATACCTTTTATCCACACTGTAACAGAGATACGTGGTGGCTACATTTTGCTTATAAATCTCCTGCACACTTATCTCACTTCATACTTCTTATTTTGTTTTCTGTGATTAATGAAGCACTAAAATGATGATGTAAATTAACCCGAGCAAGCAGGAGAGCAGAAGCCCGACTGAGTACAGGTGAGGATTGTTGGGTTGACAGAGAGATTAACAGAAAAGATTCATTGTCTGACTTTGTATAATTCCTCTAAAACTGCATGTGAAAGTAAAGTTATGAAGTCATCTTCTTTCCTGAGAGTGCTCTATTTTCAGTCAGAGGGCAAACTGTGCTTAGCCTTGCATATAATCAGGCCACATGGAGCAATCTGCCACCTCCTGCAATCCAGGGAAAAGCAAGAGAAAGAAGGAGCAGAACTACATATGAGAGATTTTTTTAAAGAACAGAATAGGTTCACAGAAAGTAAGTAACAGTCCTGAGATTAAATATAATCCTCCATAAGAAAAATCTTCACAACCATATTAGAGTTTGACTCCACTATCTCTGCTGGAAATATCTGAGCCAACACTTTTATCATGTAGCTTTTCACATCCCTACTTGCTCTTCTCCCCTCACGTGGACAAGCCAACACTTGATTGTTCAGACATCAAACAAGGTAAAGTTGGAGCTCTGTTCTGCTCAAATATTCCATGCACGTATTTACTGAATAAACTGTATCTGCATGCTGTGCACACATCGGAATACAAACTGTCATGTGCAGCACACACAGTCATCAACTTACACACTCCAGTACACAATATACAGTCACAGTGCTGCCAGCACGGCATGTTGAGTGACCCAGAAAAAAGAGTGAACATATGATTCAAATAAACAACTTTAAAAGCTGTAAGTAAGGTGAGGGAATGAGAGAGGACAGAAGATGACATGAAAGGGCTCTTTGTGGAAATTTTAAATTGTATGCTTTTGTCAATAGTTTATATTTCTCTTCTCAAAAAAGGAAAGTGGCTTGCAGACTTAAAAGCCTCAAAAAACATCAATTTGAATGCAAAAAGCAGCTGGAATCATGCATTTATTTGGCTGCATTCCAGGTTTGTGTCTCATATTTAGAATAACGCTGTATGCATCATGATGAGATCCTATCTGCACCTGTAAAAAAGCATATCATTCTTGCCTGTTTGATGCAGCTTTGCCACTCAAATTGGCTTAATTGGGGGGACTAATTGAAGTTCTTTCATTATCTCTGCACTGTTTCATCTAAACAGTCCAGTGGCATCCTATCTTAAACTCAGGTTTGCAGATTATCATATTTTAAGGAGGAGTGGAGAATAGATGGCAGGGAGAAATGGCTGGGGATGGAGAGGATTAAAAAGCGCCAGTCTTCAATTAAAACTGATTGTGGTTAATGTTCTACGTCCATGCTATAATGGTTCCCACGTTGGCCCTCACACCACCTCCTGATCAAGCAGAAGCTAATTGGCAGTTAAGTCATTTTTCTCTCCCTCCCTCTTTGTCTCGCCCTCTCAGTGGAGTACATTTGGACATCCAGACACTGCCATGTGCAATGTCATTTCATGCCCTCTTATGGCCGTGAGACTTTAACACACATGAGGCCAATTTCTAGGCGCAGCGCGTGTGAGACGGACATTTGCACAGCATGTCTTGGGTTATTTCATACCTAGGTTAAAGAAACGTCCGTGTTTGTTGGGTTATTGTAACTAAAAGGCTCCAGTTCTATATTTTTAGTTGTCAGCTCTTCTGGATCTGTCAGATCCAGTGCCATCAGCGGCAGGGCAGCCGCTGCTAGGAAGTTTGTGGGGTGGCTGGGGGATGGTGAAACACTGTGTGGCAGATGCACAATGAGCATCATAGTGTTATGACTCTGAGTGTGCGTGTCAGGACTCGAGTGTATGCACATTTGATACTGGCATATGAGGACTGCGCTAAACATCATCAAAAAGAGAGGTTATTATGTGTACTTGGCAACTAACAAAAGAATCATCCACATGGTGCAGAGTAATTATTCTCATATTGGGCCTGCATTTCGACTTATCATTTGATTGGTCAGTAATTTCCCTTTCAAATTCCCTGCTGAACACATTCATGTTAAGATGCGCAGATATTCATTATCACAGCTAGATAATCAGATCAGAGGCCTGATGGCAAAAGTCTAACTCATAGTCCAACTGTTACTCAGCAGGTAATCACAGCTGAGCAGTAAAGATTTGGTGCATAATGCCCTGTACTGAAGAAAAAAGACAATTGCTTTCAACCCAGTGATCCCACAATTACTAAGAAAAAAAACTGAGACGAAGCCAACTTTTCTCTGGTGTATTCTTTTAAAATATTCTTACACTTAGGATTTCATCATGCTTTTGTTTTTTGTTAAGACTCTATTCAGAACTGCATAATCAAAGTCATCGTAGTTTGGTACGTTATTTTACCTCAACAAGCAGTATTTTGCTCTGACAGTATAGCCAAAGTCATGTGTCCTCTGGGGTCCACAAGGTTGTATTGCTTGCAGCAGTACAGTGTCTGTTTTTATGTCTCTGTGGGCTAGACCAACAACTATTTAAACTAGGTGTTGAGAAAAACAACTAAAATGAAGCATTTTTAGGTGAAAGATTTTAAAATATTTTCAGAAAATACATATTTTTCCGGTTCTAAAGTTTGAAACAAAGACCAGAGCTCAAAGAAATTGAATTGAACAGACGTTTTCGACACAACCATTCCCAACCCTAACCTCCTCTCCATGAGGACTTTGGTGCTCTACAATGAGGCACCTTACTTCCTCCTTTTCTTTCGTCAAAGTGACTATGGCTGCTAAAGGGCTTTGTCACTTGAACGTAAATATGTCGTATTGGGGCACTGGCTCAAACGACTGATGCTGTTGTTCTTTTTGGGAGGACGGTCTCAAAATGGCCTCTGTAAGCAAGTTCGTATGAAGCAAAATTGTGGGGCGTCTTTTGAGAGACAAAAAGAGGCAAAAGGAAATAGAAGGTGGAAATCCACTAACCCAACTCCAGCATCTATCCCACATAATTACACTGGGCCACAAATAGAAAGGCAGTTTTCTTTCATCCCCGACCCTCTCCTATTTTCCTTCTTTTTTTTTTCGCTCAGCAGCACTTTGCAGTGATTCTCAGAGCACGAGGGTGGGGCGGAGCTATTTAGATGTGAGAAAAGGCAATTTGTTAGAAACGGGAGCATTGAAGTGATGACAGGAGAATTACATTTAAAGGACTAAAAGGTTGAATGGCTAATTTTGCGAGAGCGGAAGTGTAATGAGGAGGGATGGCTCAGTGTGTTTGCTTGTGTACGTTGAATCCATTATTTTTTTCAGATGAGCAAGAATAAAATAATTGAAAAATCAATGTTGGAATTCTAAGGCTCGGATGCACCACACAAACATACACACATCCGAGTAGATGCGATGTGACGGCGGCTGTTGTGTAACCAAGCCCAGTGAGTCATGAGAGGGAGGAATGCGTTGTTGTGATGGTTGGAGGAGGAGGCCTGCCTGGGGAAAGACTGGCAGAGACAGTCAGATCAGTTAGCAAAGTCATCAGAGAGAGAGACAGAGACAGAGAGAGACAGAGAGAGACAGAGAGAGGACATTTTGTTTCAGGCTTTGCCTCAACTGCCAGTGGTTGTCTGGACCCCGGACCACAAGGCGTAAATAAACCTGAGCCTTGACGCACACGACTCTGGAGAGAAAGAACATATGTGCACATAACCACATGCACATGCAAACACATATGTGCAGACACACACACAACATTAAATGAGTGGAAAAGGACGCAGTGTGATAGAAGGAGGTTATCAGGCGCTGCAGGCTGAAATAAGCCATCCTTCCTCAGTTGCACACATACACACACACACACCAACATACAAAAACACAAGAAATGCGCTTGGAAAATGCATGTTGCTTTGCTTTAAAGTGTACTCCTACTAGAATCACACACAATATGTGCCAAGTACAAGATTATACCTTTTTGTGTACTTGTGCGCATTTGTGTTATGTGACTGCATTTATTGACATCCCCCTTGCCCTGGGGAGCTATTTGTTTTCAGAGGTGCGTAGGCAGTATGTTTGTATATGTTTGTATGAGTGCATGTGATACTGGTCTAGTACATGCAAGCCAAGTACGCACACTCCTTCGATCGCTGTCGTACATGCCTGGATTTGGGCTGTGCCTCAATGGCAGTGTTATCATCCAAACAGGCAAACAGCCAGCCTCTGATTTAATAAGCTGCCTAGAGAGTCACAGAGAGAGGTGGGGAAGCACTATCAGCTGATAACTGTCCTCCCTGCAAGCCTAGTTTTTTCCTCTGATAGCCCTGCCAAGAGAAGTCTCAGCTTCTCCTCGTTTTCTGTGTGTATGTGTTTGTGTTTTGAGTGTGTGAGCAATCTCCCGCTGGCTGCTGCCCACGTGACTGTAGGCTACATCCATACTTTGCTGCATCTCTCTGGGTGTCAGACAGACAGCAGAGGAGAGCCACACATGGCAAAGGCAGGCCTGAGCCCAGCACTGAGGAGCATATGCTCAGAGCTTTAGTCTTTCAGCCCCTCCAACCCAACCACATACACCCCACATCATGGCTGCCAAGCCACAGAAAGCCACGGGCCAGACCACTGACAGATTCCCCATCAATCACTCTGTTCTATACTTCAAACAGGCCATACAGAAGTATCATCATATCACAACCTTGAAACCAATGCTAAGATAAAAACACCACCAATATGCCACAACAAACAGGGGGAAAAAAACACAAAATTGTTTATTTTATTGACTGTGATGGCATTGTTGCCATGTTTGAGCAGTCTAGGTGAACGATAAGTGGAATAGCAATACATTTAATCCAGTCCTTCTTTCTAGGAATTATATTACCAATGGTAAGACGGTTGTGCCCTTTTTGTAAGGAGACTGTGCTGGAGACCACAAAGTGTATTAGTTAATGAAAAATTGTCATTGGGTTCAAAATTGGATTGTGTTTGTGAACAAGTTTAGATTCAGTGAAGATTTCCCCTCATGATTTGGTAATTTGCCATGTTTTTAGTGACGTTAGTGTTGAATTTTCACTGACCTTAGCTTAGCAAAATGCAGTTCTTTAAGTTAGTTCCTTTGTCTTCATTTTCATACACAACACAACACTAATCATTTGATATTAAACACTAATTCTCGGTGTTGAGTGTGATGAAGTAATTTTATTTCAATAACATGATAGCTCGGCAACCTAAACAGAGTAGTATCAATGTACTCCCAGCTATGAATATATTACCAATTTGTCCCTGTGACACCAGTGTTTCTGTCTTCACCTTTCCCTTTTTGTATAAAACCATCTGTATCTGAAAGCTGAAATTGCACATCTCCCTCCCCTACCTTCAGAAGTAGTTATTTTTTTGGCCAATCTCCTCTATTTCTAAGTCCCTGGTATTATTGTAAGGTCTGTGATTGCTTTTTTGTCTTTGGTGTGTGTATGCATGTGCATCACACAAGAGTATAACTGCCTTTGTGTGTGTGTGGGGGGGGGGGCTCACATGATAGGCATACTTTGGTGTGGCCACGGTGACCTGCAGCTGACACCGATGATTGATCCTAGTGCTGGGATAAGTGCCTGTGCACCGGTGAACACACAGGTCCACTGAAATGCAACCAAGCGAGAAATTAGAAATCTCTTCATCCCTGGTCCATTTGAAATTCAATATCTCCCATCTTTCCTTCTCGCAGGCACCTTTCCTCAGCCAATAAATCAGTAATTAAATGATGTGTTTTTGTGCGTGTGTGTATGTACATGAGGACAGGTGGCTTGTCCTTGGGGGATCAGTCTGGGCAATTGGGGTGAAGGGAGTATTAAGTCTCCAGCAAAACTGCCCGTGTACACCTCCTATTGTCTGCATAAAAACAGAAACACACACTGTATTGTCCCAGATACAAGCACATGCACACTCCTACCCACATTAAAGCTTTGCAATGTGTGTTGGATGTCAGCTGGAGGTGTAATAGTGCCTCTGGTATCAAATAAATCAAAGTCAAGACTCCTGTGAGCACAGCACCTGACCTTTTGGAAGCCATTGGTGCCATTCCACAATCACACTGGAACAGAAATGTCCCTTATGTTAATGTTTCCCTTTGTTTCTTAACTTCTAACATCGATCTCTTTGTGTTGTCCAGGTACGTCGGCCCAGAGCAGCCCCCTCCTGGCTTCCCTTCCTGTCCCAGGAAGGCCTCTGCAGCCTCCACTCGACCTCAAACATCTACTGCCCTTCAGACTCAATGGATCCTCCCCCCTTAGCCTCTTTCCTAACTTCAACACGGTGAGTGCAATGGCTCCTCCCACCTTATATCATGGAAAATAAAAATAAGATAAAGTGGACCAATTCATCTAGGAATTTCATCCATAAAGGTCTCTAGCACAGGCCAAGATAACCTGTAAATGATACAGTGCCTAATTGGATCCACCAGAAATATCATGTGAATAGGACTCATTTCACCACTGAAAAATATTGTGTTTGGTAATGTGCTTTTTTAACTTACTTGCAAAATATCAGTGGTATTGATTAAAAAAAACATGTACTCTGGGGCAAGAACAAACTTAATTCTGTGGGTTGGGGTTGTAATCCACATGCTTCAGAAATTTAGTGTTGATCTTCAACATCATGATCAGTGAGAGGTACAAAGACAGACAGACAGGCTTCTAAAATTGTGTCCTCAATGATAGCCACCATGTTATTCACCATCTCACTATCTGTTCTGCCAGACCTTAGCTTCCAGTACTCACCCCATAAACTCTACTGCTGTCTCTATGCAGAGGCCTTACCTCAGGTTTGGGGTGCTAATCGTTATTTAAGAAGTGTTTCACCTCTCAGCATTCCAGTTGTCACCTCAGTATCAGCATTTCTACAGATGAGACCCATATTATTTAGTTTCAAATGTCAGCACAAAACTGTTCGGGTTTCAAACCCCTTGGCTTTGATGCTTACCTTGCCTCAGTGCCTGGAATTAAAAGTCTGTATCTTCACTTATACCCATTGTCATTTTGTGTGTGTGTGTGTGTGTGTGTGTGTGTGTGTGTGTGTGTGGATTTCTTTGATCACAGTTTAACGCTGTGTCTGTGTGTGTTCACTTTCCTCATCGCACACTGTGAAACCATCTCCAGTTCTGTGGTCTGTAAATGAAACATAAGCCAGAGCTTTCACTCCAGCATACACTTTACACCTTTTCAAACCAAGCGATAAAAAAAAGGTGGGGGTTGGGGGGGCACCACACAGATATCTGGCTGGCTGGTTCGTACAGTGGAGGACATGTGTGGGGGTGGATAAACGTGTGCTGTATGTGTGTATGTAGAGGGTCTACAACCTATTATTTGAAAAGTGAACTTTTTTCATTTGTTCTGCCGCCCACTGCTTTGGGAGGCCTATACTGCCCTATGGAGGATTGAGCATGCCCATCAGCAAAACCAGCATGGAAAACAGTTATTCCTCTAACACCCTCATGTATTTATATTAGTGGTGGATGCAGTAGGGCAGGTCTCTGGTCAGTGTTTTGTCTGTGTTGTGCTTATGTTTCAATGGGAAACTTGCTCTTTCTATTTTCAACCCAACGTCTGTGACTCATAGCTCTGTTAAAGCCTTTATTTTGTCTAGATAAAAAATATGTGTGGCAAACCACAGCAAATACATCATAGAATTTAAAGCACTGTTTTACTTTTGGATATCATGCTTCTTTGAAAAAATAAAGTTATTATAGAAGAAAATGGCAGTAGAAAGGGGAAATAGATTATTAACGAATGCAGCTGGAAATCATACTTACAAAGTTGCAATGATTTTTTGTCTTTCAGTCATTGTTAAATAGAATACAACTCGCAGTAGGATATGGAATCTACCGCAACCAGAATGCAAAAATGATAATAACTGTGGAAATGACATCAAATCAGTGTCGCTTCAGTCCACGGAGGAGATGATTAGCCTCCATAACACACAGTCTGACAGCGCAGCTGTGGCATTAATCACAAAGTCCATTCAACTGGGAGCCCCAGGTTCTCTAAGCCCTGATAAGGCACACGTTGTCCCGGACGTGTGCAGGGGGGAAGATGAATGAACCTGTCTCCAAAACTAAATATCCTCCGGTTCCCCTGGTGTCCCATCTTACATCCTCCCCCCTACCTCTCTCTGTGTGTCTCTTTCTCGCTACCAACCATGAAATCCCATCACGGACTCAGCCGCTCGACGCAGGATAAGTTCTGTCTGCACCAGGATGGCGGGGGAAGACCGAGGGCTTGGACAAAAGACTCATTTATAGCAGTCGTTTCAGGATGGCTGCGGACGGACAATGGGCACATTCTTCAGTTCCTAAAACAAATAGTTGTGTGCAGCCTGCCCTGCTAAGGTGGACAGAGTGCAGCAGGATTGGGAGAGCTAGGTTTCACTGGTCAGGCTTTGGCTGGTGAAGGGAAAAGTCAGTTGCTCCCAGAGGTAGCGTTTAATCATGTTGTTGTTGAGGCCAAAAAAAAGCAACAAAGGCAAAGATAGTCCTGAGGGAGAGATATACCACCAGCATGGAGGTTTCAGTGCCAGGTGTGTTTTTTTTCCCTCAAACACCTGGCCTTCTTGAGGAATCCACAGTAAAAGGACTCCACTCTTGCAGATGAGGCCTTTGCCTTGGACATGGCACAGCTCTTTGTGTGGTACCAAGGAATCTGATGTTCAAGCTTGTGTATCAGAAAGAGAGCAAAGCAGTGTGTCATTGCTGCTGCCATCAATACACCAACATTTCTTGATCTCTGGGCAGGCTGTCTGCAGTGCCATCGGTGTGGTTCCAGTGAGTGCTCTAACTCAGTGAGAGAACAACCCTCTCCAAGTTCACCCCTCTGCCAAGCAAGCAGAGGAATGGACTAGGGCAGGCCCTGGGCCAGCCTGGGGAGAGATCCAAGACGATTGTTATATGTGATACCATGCTGAAGGGTGCAGCAATGAAATCCGCTGTCGCTGTGGCATGCAGACCTTATAATGAAACCTCTGCTTTCACTCTACTGTTTATAGTTTGCCGTCCTGGGACTGTCTGCCGTCTATTCACAGACAGTTAAAACTGAATTAGTCTGACCAAACCCTCCCCCAACTCTTCCCTCTCAGCTGCACTGGCTCATAATGTATTAGACAGTCACATAACTGAGATTACAATGAACTTTAAATATGAGCTGTAGCGACGCTTGTAACAACAGGGCAATGCAGTTGTGTTAAGAACAAACTAACTTAACATGACGGTTAATGCTGAATTTATAGTCTATGCAAGGGGTCATTGGAGGTCCCCCCCATAGGTACCTGTGGTATAGGTTTTGATATATAGTTAAGTGTCAGATTGAGATAACCAGTAGCATATATTGTACTTGATCAGGCTGTATCATGCTTCAGTTATATTCCCCACAGTAACTCTGTGTACATTCTTTAATTTACTTTGTGATACAGGGCTTCGGTGGGCTACACACATACTTACAGAACAGGAGCTACATCCAGGTAACTTATAACGCCATTTTGCCATGTGTCATTACTAAATAGAAGACTGCCGCTGTACCATCACTGTGTTTACCTTTTGTCGGTACGCGATCTGTGCTTCCTGTGCGATCCAAAATGTGCATGCGCATAAATACATAGTAGAAAACGTGACGGTTTTCCTACACTATTTCTATCACGCATGCGTTGAAACACTTGACAGCCAGGCAGGACAACTGGCAACATATACTGTACTGTACATTTTATGTTATTCATAATGCAGTTCATGGCAGGTCTGTTTTATAAAGATATTTAAATTAAGTACTTATTGTTACTGATGCAAAACCCGCATATTGACGTCCGTGTACTGCGCCTTGGTGTCATTTGATGTTATTTTTGTGACATGTAGTGTGGAGATGTTGTGATGTTTTTAAATGTAGTTATTTTGTGGGGATGTTGTGATGTTTTTTTAAATCTAGCTTATGCTATGCATTACGCAGTGTTTTGTGGCTGCCAAACCAAAATAATCAAGGAGATGTTACATGAATATACACCATTTTGGTTACATGTGGAATGAAGTCTGAGTCTTTCTGTTACTGCAAACCTTCAGTTTCCTCCACACTCCCCTTTGCCACTAATGCCATATTCATTGCTATATGGCATTAGGCCGTGGGACAGATCGTGCAGCGTAAATCGTCGTAAAACAGGATTATCATCTGCGCATGCACGAACATCTTGCGCATGCGCACGTCGTATCGGGCAGGCAGCAGAGATCACGTACCCACACCTTTTATCAATTCATACAGAGCTGTGATCGCGGTGAACAGAAGGTCTGCAGTGTAAGGGCTGTGCTAAATATGTGTTACTGAAAAAGACTACTTCACAACTTCTACGACTTACTTCAATTTCCTTAATTTGGCTTCACTCTCAACAGTCTCAAAGCATCAGAAACTTGAATGAGAAAACACAAGCAGCTTAAGCTGACCAATCACAAGTCATACAGTCCTCAATATTGCCACTTGTACAGTAACTCTGACATGTACTTATATTTCTGAGGAGGCTCACGTGTAAAGGTAAAGTGACGCAGAAGTATAAATCCAGCTGATTACAAATTGATAGCAGTGATAACCCCATCTCAACAGTGTTAATAAAGCAGCAAAGTTAATGGGCTGAATACTCCTTTAACTTACAGAAATGCCTGTATTATTATGGGTGGATTTAAATCTCCTTAAACTTGCATCATGTTTTAATTTTTTTTTATCAGCAACAACAATATTAGGAGCCATTTTATCCTGGACACTGTGAATTAAGCTCCACTTCTCTCAATACAGCATAGGCCTCCTCTTGGTTCAGCCCCATTTTGGAGGTCTACATGCTATTTGAAAAGTGTTTTGTGGTGACAGTCACATACAGTAAATAGGATTCCACACCAGCATAATGTCTCCGGTCTTTACTGTGAGGTAATGTACAGAAAACAGCAACAGAAAGACACATATCTGAAAACTAAATATTTCTCTTTTCAATTTAATTGCATAACACAAAAGTACTCAGGTGCACAATAAAGTCAGACTTTAAAACCAATAGCAGTCCCTTTCATCAGTGCTTGTGGGGTCATGCTTTCAGGTCACTTAAATATAGCAGGCACAGGTGCAATCAATGAGCCATCAATTCAGTTAAGTAGAAAGCGGAACTGTTGCAACAGCATCCATCCATCCATCCATCCATCTATCTTTGTCCGCTTATACAGTATCGGGTTGCGGGGGCTGCAGCTCCAGGAGCTCCAGCGTTGCCAGGCCAGGTTGGATATATAATCCCTCCACCTTGTCCTGGGTCTTCCCCAAGGCCTCCTCCCAGCTGGACGTGCCTGGAACACCTCCCTAGGGAGGTGTCCAGGAGGCAATCTTACCAGATGCCGAACCACCTCAACTGGCTCCTTTCAACGCAAAGGAGCAGCGGCTCTACTCCGAGCTCCTCACGGATGACTGAGCTTCTCACCCTATCTCTAAGGGAGACGCCAGCCACCCTCCCGAGGAAACCCCATTTTGGCCACTTGTACCCTGGATCTCGTTCTTTCGGTCATAACTCAGCCTTCAAGACCATAGGTGAGGGTAGGAAGGAAAACTGACCGGTAGATCGAGAGCTTTGCCTTCTGGCTCAGAACCGGGACACAGCTCTCGCTTTGGTCATACAGAGATTGGATGGCCATGAGAAGGGACCCCCTCACCCCATACTCCCTCAGCACCTCCCACAGTGTCTCCCAGGGGGCCTGGTCATACGCCTTCTCCAGGTCCACAAAACACATGTAGTTGTTGGGCACACTCCCAGGCTCCCTCCAGCATCCTTGCGAGAGTTAAGATCTGACAACCAGGACAAAATCCACATTGTTCCTCTTCAACCCGAAGTTCAACTATTGGCTGAACCCTCCTTTCCAGCACCTTGGAGTAGACTTTACCAGGGAGGCTGAGAAGTGTGATACCCCTGTAATTGGCACACAGCCTCTGGTCCCCTTTTTTGAAGAGGGCAACCACCACCCCGGTCTGCCACTCCCTAGGCACCGTCCCATACCTCCATGCGATAAGGTGATGGTTCCTGGAGAGGCTGTTGCAGCAGCAAAAATACATAATATACTAAACAATACTGAGTAGTACGGAAGCCGAGAACACTGTTATCTTGTGATAATGACTTATTAATTCGTTATGTTGATATAACAAAGTTTGTTTTCTGAGACAAATTAATTAATGTGTTCGTTTTGAATTCAAAGTAATGCCGCGAACGGCTTCCGTACAAAGTACTATAAAATGAATTAATAAACATTTAATTATGTTTCGCATCACATTGCTAAGTTAATGTTAGCCTACATTTACGTTACCTTAGCTGAAGCAGCCGGGTACATAAGAGTTTGTCAGCCTCGCATCTGTGTACAAATGGATCACACAACTTACCAGTAGGCTACAGCTAGTGGCACTACGGAAGCCGTTAGTGGCAGCGCATTAGTTTGAATTCAAGACAACCACATTATTAATTCATTTTTTATGTCGAGATAACAAAATAATTCATTTGTTATCTAAAGAAAACAAACTTTGTTGTATCAAGATAACAAATTAATAAGTCGTTATTACAAGAAACATTGCATAAAAAAAAATCCATGGCCGTTTTCAGCTTCAGTAGAGTAGTCTACTGTCATATGAGTCAAATTAAATCATGTTGCTAGAGATAAAAATTCAAGCAAGCATGCTACCCCTATTGCTTTGGCAATAACAAGTGAAACAAAGAGAAAGCAGGGAAATTACTACAAAAGTAAGAATTGGTCAAGTATGGAAACTAGCTGCATGCAAAACAAAATCTTATCAGTGGGATTTACATATAAAGATGCATAAAGAGATTTATCTTAAATAATTATGTAAATTCAGTGCTCAGAACACCGACACATTTTTTTCCGTTAACCTGCTGATTAGACCTCTTCTCAGTGTTGGCCCATATCCCAACTTAACAGGTGCAACTGAACAGTGAGGATGAAATCGATTAAGAACATTGTGTACAAAACCCCGTCTAGACGAATAAGTGGAAACATCTGTGTGGGTGGACCATAGGTGTTACATTTGTGTGCAAAGAATTGACATTGTTCAAAGCCAATTGAAAATGAAAAATATAGTATTATTGTAAAACATTTTAAAAAAGGAAATATCTTAAATAGAATACAGTTCAATACATCAATAAGAAATTGTGTTGGATAAGTATAATTGTTGTCTCAAGCAAGGCTTATCTTTAGGCAGTCATGCACTGTTTCTTTCTTTTTATTGGCCAAGGATTTGTTTCTCAAAGTTATGCACATATCTGTTGTTGTAATCGTTCTCTTGCTACTTAATTGAACTTGGCATGGCTTGTCGATTTCCCCTGTGCCTGGTATACTTTGTGTACCTGCTCACTTTTGCACTATAACAAAGCAGAAAAGAGTAGAAACTGTTGGAATGCAGCCATTTATTGCTGAAAAGCATTACAATCAGCCTGAATATATTTACATTTGTAATTAATATAGTCACATAACATTTGATCATTGTGACAGTGTAGGAGCAATGCTTAATTAGTTGTCATGCAGTATAGTTTGATGAAATGTAGAAAGTAGGCCTTTCCACTCGTCTCTCAGGTAGTTATCTCTTATACTGACATGTGCCCTATCCTAATCTAGCCCATCATAAGGAGTGTGGCAGGATGACTCTCAAAGCATTTCTGCTTTTCTCTTTTATAAAAAGTAACAAAATAAAAAATATGGTCAAGTTAATATTTACTCCATGAATGTACTGTAGGCAAAACAGCCACTGGTGTCATGCACAAATGTTTTGCACACATTCCTTGCAGGGAGAAACTGAAACATTCCCTTCACATCACATGGTCATGCAACCTCATGCTAGTAAAAACAAAAAAATATTTATCGTAAATCAGGTAGACACTCCCTGCTTGTCCCTGATTTCTTGTTAGTTTGTTTTCATTTTCTTAATCTTTAATCACTATGATGAACAGGTGAGGAGTGTATCGTCTTCATCCCCTCTGCTTGCATGCAAAGGGTTTTAAGATTGTGGCAGCACCACAAAAACTGAACATCGTAACCTACATTGCAGGACTGTTGAATTAGACTTTAGCAAACCAACTTTCACCTCTAACAAGGAGTTGGTTGTCTCTCGTCTAAATATATTTTTCAACATTGGTACCAAATCTTGACTCATGAACGTTGCCCCTGAGGGACTGACACCATTTATCATGAATAACTGAAGTTATTTACACATTACATTCTACTGCAGCTGATGGAAGTATTTGGGTGAAATGTTGTGCAGTCTACTGATGTATTAGGGGATACTTAATAAAAGTATGGCCACCCTAAAGATTGACTCTTGTCTTACTGGGGAACAACCTCACTTCTGAGTTGTTCTGCTGCACAAACATTTCTCATTTGGGAAAATAAAATCTTATAGGCAGCACTAATGTTGTTTGTACTGGTCTTCTCTTACTGTCTCTCAGATGGACCCTGTCCAGAAGGCAGTGATCAACCACACATTTGGTGTCCCTCAGCCCCTCAAGAAGAAACAGATTATCTCCTGCAACATTTGCCACCTGCGCTTTAACTCAACGGTAAGAAATGTTTTAGTGGCTTTTTGCCTTGGTGTTTACGAGAAATATAGAAAGCTTGTGGGACGATAAGAGAGAGAAAGAGACAGCATGCCAGACTGTGTGATTTACAACATAAAAGCAATCTATTCCAAAAAGTGAGTCTAGTCTCAGAAAAACAAAACTTTGTTTTGTGCTATCTTCTTGAATGTTGTTTTTTGAAAATATTGCCGTCCCCCAATTACCAAAGCCTGTCCACTGACTGTGTGTGTGTGTGTGTGTGTGTGTGTGTGTGTGTGTGTGTGTGTGTGTCTGTTTGTTTGTTGTTTTGGTATGAGGGATTAGACAGCAGGGAAAGCTGTCGTTTATCAGCAAAGAGCAGAAACAATCAGTAGCCCCTGCAGGAAGCAGCATTCTCGGCTTTCCATTTCTCCCAACACCCTTAGCACGCGCACACATACACAAATTCACATACTGCACGCTTGCAAACATTCACGCTAGAGCACACACATGCACACAGAGAGACACACAGACAAACATCCCATGACATTTCATGCATATTCACATAAACAAATAGACAATAGTCCAGAAAGCCTTAAGACATTAATGTCTAGGCACAATAAAACACACACACACACACACACACACACACACACACACACACACACACACACAGTCACCCACTTTTTTTGGACAACATCTTCAAAGAAGGGCTGAGGCACAGGAGACAGCAAACTGAGGGGGAGAGGAGTCTCAGACGTGCTCCTCACACAGTAGAGCAAATCCCATTCCCTGCCTATGCACACCGACTTAAAGAGAAGTGGCAGGTCTGACTGTAGCTTTAGCTTTATCTGTCTCTCTGAGAGCATGAATACTCTTCTAACACTTCCATGTACCCTCCTCAGACTTTGCTCACATATTAACCATCAAGTTATTCTTATGCATAATGTAGGGTGACCATATTTTGATTTCCAAAAAAGAGGACACTCAGCCCGGCGTCGAAACACAAATTCAGACAGACTTCCCAGAGGTTAATGCTTTATTATGCCTCAATTGTATAAAAATAACTTATGTAATAAAATAAAATATTTAACAACCTGTAACAAAATAATAGCGCTTTTCAAATAAATAAATATGAAATAATTTTCTAAATATGACCTATTCTGTGTCAGCTTCAAAATCCAGCTTCAACTAAATATCTCTTAAAACCTTTTCAATGTAATAAGATAAGGTTTTCGGTGTCCATGTGAGCTTTGAGATCTCGAGGACCTTCATTAAACACTGAAACAAATGTGCGAGCTTTGCACACGGTGCACTCCGCCTCCCAATTGTCCCGACTGGGATGGTACGTGGAAAGTTTTTTTACAACTGAAGCTACACTTACGCTTGGGCATTTAGTGTGCAATGCGTTGCAGGGCCGCCCACAAGGCAGCCTCTCGGGAATTACGTCACGCAACAAAATACCGTAGCTACTATTGTGTGCAAAGCGCCACTCAATTTAAGTACACACCTAATGGTCTCATGAAAATAACTGAAAACCGGACATTTTCATGAATTTATAGGGATTATTTTCCTATTATTATTGACTGGAGCTTTGCATACAATACTACGGTTAGGTACTGTGTTGCGTGACGTAATTCCCAAGAGGCTGCCTCTGCAATCAGATCAGACAATGAGCACATACAGGTAGCAGATCAGACAGCGGGGCATCACTGAACACAAAATGCCGAAGTGTAAGTGCAGCTTTACAGTTGAACTGCAAAAAAAACTTGTGGGAGGCGGAGTGCACCATGTGCAAAGCTAGTACATTTGTTTCAGTGTCTGATAAAGGGGCTGGAGATCTCAAAGCTCACATGGACACCGAAAACCTTATCTTATCACATTGAAAAGGTGTTAAGAGATATTTAGTTGAAGCTGGATTTTGATGCTGACACAGAAATAGGTTATATTTAGAACATTATTTCATATTTATTTATTTGAAAAGAGCTACTATTTTGTTACAGGTTGTTACATACTTTATTTTATTACATAAGTTATTTTTGTACCATTGAGGCATACTAAAGAATGTTCATTAACCTCTAAGAAGCCTGTCTGAATTTGTGTCTCGGTTGAGGTTGAGTCGAGTGTCCTCTTTTTTGGAAATCAAAATATGGTCACCCTAACGTTGTAGCTATCCATGGTTGGATAGCTACAACGTAATCTCTGGAAGAAAGCAAATAAATATTTTTCCCAAAATGGCAAACTATTTCTGTCACACTAGAGGAACACCTGAGTGGCCTGAGTGACCTCTGGTTTCCTTGGGCCTTTCTACTGTGAAAATAAAATTGCTTTTTTTTACTCCAAAAATGAATATGAAATTGTTTGACGAAGTGTCACCATTACAGCATTTTGCATGCTACTGTGAATCATCAGTTATTTCACTCATATTTTTATTTATTTATTAAAATTTTCGGTTAATGCGATAGGAGGGATTTTGTTGTTTGTGTGTGTGTGTGTTTAACTAAAAGCACATGTATTTTCTCTTGTTCATCATATTTAAAATTGTACATTATGATAACATAGATAGAACATAATCAAGCTACAAATATACAACAGAGTGCTGCAAATATCACAGAGACAACTGTGTCTGGCAAATTAACTAAAGGCAATATTTGTTACCACTAATCTAACCATTTAGTAACTTGAGGAGAAATGCACCTCCACAATCAAAACGGGCAGCTCAGTGATTGTTGAATTAATTAATAATCAATAATTAATAATCACACCAATCGACAGATCCATTTGATTTTTATTATGCCTTTTTATTATTTTTGCTACAACCAAGTCATTATTTGGAGAGATGATTCAGTGCCATTTTAGAGCTATGGGACGACATGTTCCACACCCACCGAACATAATGTCTACGCAGCAGATGTACTGAAGTCCAGTATTTACTTTTAGCTGTAGGATTGCTTAATCACCGTACAATGAGGGATCCCTTAGAAGAGTACTGTATCCTGCTGGCCAGCATAGTGATGTGAAAACCAAAGCTCATTTCACACCTTGTCATTCTGCCTCCACTGAGACTGAATTGGATGGAGAGACTGGTGGTAGAGAAGGCACTGGCAGAATTCGTCACATCACGCTAATCTCTGAAGCCTTTTCACAGCAGATCAGTCACACGATGTGCTGAAGTATTCAAGTTGTTTTTACAGATGCTTTGACAGCCACATTATTCATAGGTCTTCGCTACATCCCACCATTAGGCTTGCTAATGTGAAGTGTACCTGTTTAACTTCATTCCCAGACTGCTAATGTTTACATAGAGCTAACACATGAGACTGGTGGCAGTGGTGGTGCACGTATGTGTGCCTAGAACCTTGTATCCGTGCACCAACACAGCACATGCACTGGAGCAAGGATATGTATTGTGGATGCTCAGGTAATCAGAAATAATCCACATTTTGCTCCTACTGAAACACTCTTTTATTCATTTCTGTATACTTATTCCTCAATTAGGAGCACTTGAAAATTAAGTCCAATCTCTTTACTCAACTTGTTTTGTCTCTTAGAATTTGCATGATTTATTTCTTTGGGAATTAAAACTGAATAAGGGCTCGGAACATTGCAATCTTGGTGGAAAGACTTACCTTTCTCCTCATAGAAAAACACACACTATTGGACAAAAAGCAATTTATTCTTAATACTTCCTCCATTAACTCTTAAATACTGAAGGAATGAAAATGTCCATATTACTCTTTTCTATAATTTGTGTTATTTGTGGACATTTAAGTTTTTCACACTTTAGATTTAATTTGGAACTCATTTAACTGGGATCTCGTTTTACTCCTTCCCTCTATAACTATGTTCTATCTAGGCCAGGAGCTGATGAGAGCTGATCCCTGGAGGTTGTTTTAGCTTTTAATGACTGATATCTGTATTGATTTCTCTGCTATTCCTATGTATCCACGCTTGCTCTGACAACAGGGGCTTTGTTCTCGGATTGAACTGGGCCGTGAGAATGATGAGAATGTGAAGGTAAATCTCGATCCACCCAGAGAGTAATTTGTGTGAACGTGTTTATTGCTGCATTGCAGTCAGTCACAATGTGTTTGCCGACTGATTTGTATTTGTGGGTTTGTGTGAGTCCTCGGATGTGTGTATGTATTGCCACACGTCTAGGATATGCAGAGGCTGACTCTCACAGTGCACATTAATAGGGTAGTTGTGGAGATGGGATCCTCTCTCTTGTTGCATATTACACATGCAATTATACCTCTGGCCTCCCAGTGTGCCAGCGCTGTTATCAGGTGGAAACAGACTCTCGTCTTGTGTAAGCCTGCAATAGAGTGAATATTCAGGCGTGCGTTTTAACATTTATTGCACGTGGGCTCAGTCTTTCCAGCAGATAATGCATTGAGTCAAACACTCATTTCTGCTTTTCCCTCCTGACCTGCTTTTCTCTCATTTTCCTGCAGAACCAAGCAGAGGCCCACTATAAGGGCCACAAGCATGCCCGGAAGCTCAAAGCCATGGAGGCCCAGAAGAATCGTCAGCGACGAGCTGGGGAGGCCTCATCCATAGGAAGGGAAAGAGACCGGGAACGAGATCGGGAAAGGAGCAAGACGTCCATATCCGATGCAGCTCTTCCCGTACTCATGGATACAAGCTTAGTGGAGGGAGCAAGTACGTAAACAGAAAGCTCTTCATCTCTTCATCTCTTTATCTCTTGATGATCACTGTATAAAGCTTTGGTTCCCACTTATACTGCATTTGATCTTTCTAAAACCCGCCTCTAGTCTATATCCACGACATTCCACTTCCGGGATTGCTCCGGTGCTGCCGGAAATTCCGCTGCATCACAGTCTTATGGACTATGGTTAACTGGTCCTCAAATCTCTGCAGGTTAAATCCAGACAATTAGCTAGACTATCTTTCCAATCTGAGTTTTTTGTTGCACAACTAAAACAACTTTTGAATGTACACATTCCACCAAAATAAGTTCCTTGCCAGGGCTATTTTGCAGCGGCACCTGCAACGCCGTGTGGACTAGCCAAAACCTTCCTCCACATCGCTGTGGAGGCAAATCGAGATTACCTTACCACTAATCCTACTTTTACATCATTGACAGCTTTCATCCTCCTCCTCCGTATCTGAGCTCCTTTCTTGCTTTCACTTTCCCTCTGCTCCATTTTGTTACTCTTTAAGTTTACATCTTCTGTACACCTTATAGTTCATTCTCTCACCCTACTATCCCTTCTGTATTTCTGTGCAATCAAACGTTAGCTAATTCAACCCAAACTGTACTCCCTAAAACCTCTTTGACTTGGCCCTTGGCCCCTGTGCCTTGCGATAGATTGTGGACTCCAAAGCTGTGGGATTGTGAGATGTTGTGTAAAGAAATGGGCTTGCTGAGATCGATCAAAGCCTCACTGGGGTCGTTTTACCGCCCTTGCCTCTTAATTTCCACTGCCTGATTCCCTTGCTCTCCTATCTATCTCGGTTAGATAGAGAGGATAGTTGTTGAAGCAGAATTGGTGTATATGTGCAGCATGAAAAAAACGACACAGAGTGGAGAGGGAGAAAAATAGTGGCGAGAGTTTTCATTTGAGGGGTTGTCAAAATAAATTTGAAAGAAATCAAAGGCACTCATCTTCTTTTACAAACAGTTCAAATGGTTTCACAATGGTGGTGTAAATATAGAGATTTTAACTTTTGATAAAGAAAGAGGAGTGCATTGGTTTTCTGTTAGCAGAATTCAAATGTTGACTTTTCCATGCGGCACGCAACTTTAGCATGGAGAGCACAATTGCTTTGATGGCATTTTGACTACAGAGGGAGCACATTACCTTCTCATGTTGCACTCGTCTTGGTCCACACTTTTCATTTATCCATCCAAAGTGATGGCAGTGGAAAGCAGCTTTCCAACTCTATCCTCCCCTCCACTTCCCCTGGCCAGGCAGAAGATCACTATCTGAGCAGAATTTCAAAATGTGTTTGGATGCCAGATGGAAAATCAGAGAAGAGATATAAAGGTGGTGGGAGGAGAGGGAGACAGTTTGTACTTTACCCCCAACCCCCTTATAGACTTGCTTATGTGCATGTGGACACGCGCGCACACACATGCACACTTTTTGCCTTGAGCACTAAGAGTCTCCTTCAGAAAGGAGAAAGTGGACAAAAGACTGGGAGCCTGATAACACTCTCATCAAATCTCATTTTAATATTCCGCTGTTGCAAAGGGGAGCTGTGAAAGAAGGAAGCAGCAGTGGAGACGAAACGAGATGGTAAGTGGAAAATGAAAGATAAGATGAAATGAAGAGAGAGAGAGAGAATTAAGAGAGAAAGAACATGGATGGAAAGGGGGGTCAGAGGAGAAAGAAAATACATAAGTCAAAGTTTAATGCTTTAATGCTAATTTTACAGATCCAAGACTATTTTGTGAGGAGGAACACTCTTTAATAAGCCCAATTGTGTGATTGGCCTAATGTGAAATTGAAATGCAGCAGTGCGAGCCAGTGGTGGCATGCACCACAATGCCAACCTGTAATGGAATAGCGCTCCAAATTAACACTGTATGAAATGAGTTATGTCTGCCATGAAACTGAATGCTGTTGGGGAGCTGTCTGAGGGTAATGCCCACACTGTCTGCCATCATCAACCAATAACACACCTGTCGGCTGTTCCTCTGAGCTGTCTGGTTCAGAATAAACAGTTTATAGAGCAACAAGGTTAGTGTCTTCAGCGCTATTAAAATATCTACTAACATTCTACTAACTAAATGATGAATCACAAATTGCAAGTGTATTTGGGCGGGTGCCACAGTGGAATGGACCAGGTAATTAAGATTTAGACCTTGTCACAAAGTAGTTAAGAGATATAGTAGAACACCTACATAAATGTAATAGCAATATGACCATGGGCCAGACGCAAACGCGGGACCTTGAACTGCCAATGTAAGTACTAATGCAACTTCAACACCAATGGGGACGGCCTATATGTTGTCAGTTTATCTACTATCTAACTATCTAGTACTAACTAACTATCAACAAATGTCACATGTAGCCACACTGTTACACAAATCTAAATTTTATCTCGTTACAGCAAAACTTTCCAGTATCTCTTACTTTCTACAGATATTTTGTCATTTAGGGTACCACAACAATTCATACATAAAGGAGAAAGATATGGAAGAGCAGGGACAACGTTTTTCATCCCACAAAGGGCCTAAACGATCCTTATTAACCATGTGCCGAACCAATAAAGGAGGGAGTGAGCATATAGCAACTGATCAAGTGAGAGAGCAGCATGCTGGTGCCCAGAGACAGAGGGACTGCATCAATCATGACAAGCATCAATCACCCTCTGCTTTGATTGACTCCGTTGTTGAAACTGTCTTTACAGGGACTCTGTCTGTCACTGCAGTAATGATGATTTAAAGAGAGGATTTTCCCCCTGGGAAGTTGTTTATGTTCTGAGGCTGATTTAGATCAGCGCTTGCCGGCTAAACCAAGTGCCTGGTGTCTGTATGTGTATGCAAGTGTGTGCATAATGAGTTCGACATTAATATTCATTTGCTGTTTGGCTGTGGTTAAAGTTCTCAACAGATCAATCTGCTGAATTGAGATCTCTTCAGATGTGTTTACATTCTAAAAGTCTGTCAGATTTAATTGAACTGTTAAAACATGGATTTTATTCTTTTCATGTTAAAGAACACTTATGATTGCCTGCATAACATTGATCCAAATATCCATAATTTGCTTCTGTGTAGTTCTACCCACAGAGGCCCTGTTGGCACTGTCAATATGCTGGCCTTTGGTCTGACAGTTTGCCAATGTTGGTGGCAGTTTCTCTCATCATTTAGATAGTCAGACAGCAAGTGGGACAACTAACAAGTGGACAGACAAGCCTTTTTTTAGGGAAGATAGTGGAACAGTTTTGGTATTTATCAAACTTTTTATCAGATCCACAGGATTTTTGAACAAGAAAACAACTCTTTTCACAGCGTTCTATCAGGGCTCCAACTGACAATTATTTCCAGTCTGTAAAATGGTACTGTAGCTTTGATAAATTACTAACTTGATTATCAACATGTTCTGCTGACTGCTTGATTAATGGACTAATACTTTCAGCACTAATTTTAGTACAAGATGTACTGGTGGATTTTTAGCTGTTAAAGTTTGGGCTTTAAAAAAAAAAAAGGATTTCGTGAACACAGCAGGGATAGCTAAAATGATTCTTTGTCGAATGAGGTCTTTGGATTTTTGAGGGCTTTGACTCCCACCAGCCTCCATGTCTTGCTCTGAAAAGTAGACTAAATCCATTGATCAATATCACTCCCCTCCAGAGACTTCTCAGGTGGCCCTGTCTTTAACATAAGCTTAGGATCATACCCCGCTCCCCCACCCCCAACAGAGGAGCTCAAATCCCTCAGGGGTCACTCTCATTACAGCGAGGGGACTGTCTAATCTTGCTCCTATATAGGTTATTTTTTTCTTTAAAGCGGGAATGAGAGAGGAAGACCCTTATCTCTAATGATGAATTTACTCTGAGACGTAAAAGGGAAAATCAATGGAGCAGAGTTGCATAGAGGAGAGTTGTGAGTGTGTGTGGGGATAAAGCGCACTAAATGAAATGGAGATATTCAGCAAGCGTAGCGCACAGTGCTCTGGGGTGAAGTGTCTGGCTCCCTCGGGAGGGCAATGGGGTGAAGGGGAGATGTGTAATGGAACTCCAGTGACTTATCGGCCCATGCCCGGCAGTCGATAGGTTTGTTTATATTGACTGAGAGTCCAGGTCCACTTGATATTTGAATGGTAAAGGAAATGGACTGGAGAAGGGAGGGAGGGAGCAAGGGAGGGAACTGATGGCATTTACTTGTCCAAACCAACACTAATCCAAATGGTTTCAAACAAAAGGCTGATACTATATCAGAAAATGGCACAAAGCAAGCACTTGAAAAGCACTATAATGCTGGCTCCAATACTGTATGAAAAGAGTAATGGTTATTTGGAGATTATTCATCTGACTTTATATTAGCACTTAAGATGTTTGTTCAGTCTAAAAACTGTTTAGCTGATTAGGCATGCAAGGAAATTTATTCAGGCTAATTTTTTCAGACATCATGCTCAGATGGTGTTAATATTAGTTGCAATAGAAAAACCTTATAATCAGCGTTGGACAAGTTACTTGAAAAATGTAATACTCATTACATTTTGGATATGTATATACTTTACCAATAATTACTGAATTACACACTTTAAAGCGAGTTCCTGCTCATTGTTTATCTCTAAGGCACATAAAGTTACTGTTTTCATTCACTCTCACAGTACTCATAACATCGTTTTTGGCTGCAACAAAAAAGCTCTCAGAACCCACCGTACACTACCTGCTCAGCACCAAATGGCAGGCAGACACAGTTAGTGACTGGCTGTTGAACATAATTAATGATATTGTTGTTCCATAACTGCTGGATGTTTAAACACGCAACTGCTAACAAGTTGCCGATATCAACTTTACAGCTTGTTTCCGCTGCCACCAAGTGGCCAAAAAATTGAATTATTACAGGTTTAAATGAACCATAGTTTGCTGATGTAATCCTTTCTATCTCTTTATGCAGGTCTTCAGCCTGACCAAGAACCAGCCAACTTGGAGGCAAAGCTTGAGGAGAGTCCCAGGAGCTCAGTTATGCTGACACCAGTATCTGAGGTTTCCTCTGTAGAGTTGGTCACCCTTTCCTCTCCTCAGATTTCGCCTTCCTCACAGCTCTCAGAGACAGCCTCAGATACCAGTGCCCCTGAAGTCGCAGAGGCTATTGAGGCAGCAGGCCCCATCACTGAGTCAGGCAACCAGGCAGACATGTCCATCATAAAGGACGAGCCACATACAGATGAAGACAAGGACCCCAAGAAGAGCAAGGCTCACCTCCATTGTCTTGTCTGTAAAGTCACAGTCAACTCCATCTCCCAACTGGAGGCACATAACAGCGGTAAAAAGCTTTTATTAAAGGCTTTTACATTTGTTACTGGTTGGTTGAACATCTGAGCATCAAACACATGTCTGTAATATTATATAATGTGAACCACAACAAACCTGCAAGCTCTCTACTCTCTCCACCAGGTACAAAGCACAAATTGATGCTGGAAGGTCACAGTGTTCTGCCTCGGCGCAGGGGGAAGGTGGTGGCAGCTCGTGCGGGCTGCAAGAGCAAGAGGCTGGCTAGCAAAGGCAGTGTCGGCGTGCCTAGCAAGAACTATCAGTGTGAAGTGTGTGAGATTTTTGTGAACTCTGAGACCCAGCTTAGCCAGGTAAGTGTCAAAAGAAACCTGAATTATTTATGTTATGTTGCATATTTATGTCTAGTTAACCATTTAATGTACTACTTACATTATGGATTTTATTGGCCATTGTGAAAGAAAGACTGTGTTGATACAAATGAATGGATGAAAGCTGGTATAATCTGACAGAGAAATGGACAGAAATTTGTATGTGAAGCAATGGCAACATACCAAACTTTTTTGGTCAAACTTTTAGCACCACAAAAGACATCAGAACGTTTTGGCTGTAAAGTATCAGAATAGGAGGTCAAAACTGCAAAAGCTATCACTGTGGGACTATTCCCTCCTTCCTGCCCAGTATAAAAATGAAAAATGAGAAGTCGTGCAGATTTACTAAGTGAGAGTGTTGCTAACCTGATAGGATTTTGTTCAAAAGTGCATTGAAGTACTGTTGACTTTGCAGGGAAAAGCACTCCAGTCCAATCACATCAGGCAGTTGGAGAAATGTTGCATATAATTACCTCTCCTCCACAGATAGATGATGTGGCCACAGAATTAATCAGAAAACAGAACTGCATGCACGTAGTTAGCAATTACTTTACACATGAAGAGATATTACGCTTTGAACTTAAACAAGCCTGACCTCCAATGTTACAATTACGTAAGTGATCACAAATGATGTTCATTAAAATGATAAATATGTATGATGGGATTAAAAATACTTTACATAATCAAAAAGGCTTTTAATATCACCTTGATGCACTTTCATTTCGTATGTACATACGTTGGCATCAAACCCGGTTGGGGATGTAATTTCTCCCATTTTGATGTTCATTAAATACTACATCTAAGTGAAGGGGTTGGTTTGGAAACTTTTCCGATATGCTAGTGGAATATGGAAAAGATACAGGATATGCTGGCATGTGTGAGCACCCAGGCTGCTTTAAAGCCTGAAATGCATTACACCGGTCTTAAATAAACAACCTGTATCCCACGAGGACACAAGTCTGTTAATACTGCAGCTAGAGAAGGAGATTGCATTGCAGCCGTAGCAAGTAATGTAATGTAATTTCTGTGCACTTCAGTTATACTCTATGTGTATCCATTATTAATCAGCAGAAAATATTTGAAGCTGTCCCACTGTGGTACAACAGATGCTTGTTAGCTCGTTGATTGTATTTCTGCTGGTCTCGGCAGCACATGAATAGCAGAAGGCACAAGGATAGGCTGGCTGGAAAACCACCCAAACCCAAATTTACCCCCCACAGCAAGAGCCAGCCAAGCACCAGCTTAGCGGTAAGTCTCAGCATAAAGACACAGACAAACAAAACACTGTCACGCAAATTTGCATGCACACACTCAAGGAAGACAAACAAAACACAATGGCCTTTCTCCTACAGCAGATATGCCGAACAAGCTGTACACATGTGCCAACATTGGAATAGTTTCAGTCTTGCTCGTAAACTAATGCATTTTTAAACACCAGTGTTAATTTATCTCCAGTTACAGTTAACTGATTTGACCCTGGCCCCAACAGACAGTAAAGAAACACTCACAGATCTCATTAAATTGAGCTCAGGGGCTTCTATGTCTCGTTGAGGCAGCATGCTTGTGTGCCTGTACTGTCATAGAGGTTAAGCACACTGTTGTACTCAGTGAGTCCCCTACCCCTGAGACAGGTCTAAAATAGTCCTGCTCTCCTCAACTGACCAGCTCTGACAACAGCAGCCTGAATCAGCACTCCAGATTAATCACTTCTCTGCTCCTGTCATATACACACCTCCCCATTTCTTCTTATCTTCCTCCTTCTCCTCCTCCACCATACAGAACGTGAGATGGAGTGGCTATGCAGGCGTGGCTGTGTCTGCCATGAAGAAAGCGTTCAGCCAGTACAATCTCACCTCCCTCTCCTCGCAGGTCAGTGGCAGGAGAGGCCGAGTCTGGGGTTGGATTGGAGAGTTTCAGATTCATAGCTTTAGGCCTGGCCACAAGGCAGGGGACTGAGCAGAGATAATAAAGAAACCATGTTTATATTGTGTTATATACAGTATAGGGATAGTTCCGATCTATTTTTTACATGAGGTGCTACCAATTTTACTTGGTGTCAGTGGATAGCTACTGTATTTCAGGGGCCCTGATTTCTGTAAGAAAAATCCAGAGATGGGAAGTAACGAAGTACAAATACTTTAGTTGATATTAGATATAGATATTTTTTATTTTACTTTACTATTTATTTTTGTGCCGACTTTTTACTTTTACTCCTTACATTTTAACACAAATATCAGTACTTTCTACTCCTTACGTTTTGCAAAATTGGCTCGTTACTTTAGTTTCAATTAATTTAATTGGAGTTACTGTTATTAATTTTTATACCAAATCTAATTGGATGGGAAAATATACGTTGCACTTGACGCACCACTACAAGACGACGCAAAAGATTCTGCGGCATTCATTCGCAGCAAATCATTGCGGCTTGATGCGCTAACGTTAGCAAATATTAATATGGACGGTGATATGATTGAAAATTAAGAAAACGCAGATCCCAGAGATTCGGCAGACAAGCAGCAAGACATTCCCAATCATCCTCGGCCTTATCTGAGAGAGATGTTTGAGATAGTATGCATCAAGAATGACTCCTGGCTAATGTGCTGTGAATGTGCTTAAAGTATGGGGAACTTCTTAATTAATGTCTGTTTAGTAATTCATATTTTATCCTTTTTTTCTTTCCAGAAGATATATTTGAGCACACACACATGTACATGTAGATTCCTTTAAATGTTAAGGGGAAGATTAAAAAAGAGAAACTGGATCTGTGAATTGTCACAGAATCACAATTGAATTCATATCTTGCTACTCAGTCAGAATCTTATTAACCTGGAGTCCCAGTCTCTGTCACAGTAATCATATATGTGATGTTTTAGGGCTATTGGCAAAAATCCATTTAAAATGTAAGCAATGGCATATAAAGAGCCTTTTTTCCATGTCCATTGAAGTTTCTCAGATTGCACCTTAGTAACATTTGTGTGGTCCAGGTAGCTTTGCATAAAAAATGGTTGTGATTTGTAAGGCTACTTTTACTTTTATACTTTAAGTACATTTCCAAGCCAGTACTTTGTTATTTTTACTTGAGTAAAGGAGTTAAATCAGTACTTCTACTTTTACCAGAGTATTTTTTTAACACAAGTATCTGTACTTCTACTTGAGTAAGTAAGTAAATGACTACTTTTGCCATCTCTGGAAAAATCCCATACATGTTTTCCTATAGACAATGTTACATGCAGAAATAGAATGAGAGTAGAATGGAAATTCCAATTCAAATCAACAGAACAGGATGGTCAGAGAGATGGTCAGTTATTATTGCATTGCCATTACCATTGAACTGTTACCTGGCTAACTTCTACATGAATTTCCATATTAACTGACTTGTGGCAAGTTGCGGATTCACTGAGGTGAGGTTTTGTGACAAACAAGTAGTTGAGTAGTACTAAGCATGGAGAGGTGTCTTCTGTCACTATGTCTGTTGCCTTGCTGCCAGAGAGGCTGGATTTAATTGCTTCAATTCTATTGGTAATCAAATTCTATTTATTAAATGATAGACCAAAACAGTGTTCTCAGACTAGTGAGTGTGACACACTTCAAGGCCCCGCTGATGTGTGTTGTCACCATTACAACTTACAACAATTGCCATTTTCTCTTGAACTAGTCAAACGACCATGCTAAACAGTTCAATGTCTCTTCTACTCTCATTCTATTTCTATGGTTACTTGACTCACACGTTTTGATAGAACCTATGAAACTCTCCCATGAAATATATGGTTTCTAAATAAAAAGTCAAAGGTACAAGGCTGTCGATATAAATATTTCAGTGGAGAAGGTAACAATGACAACTACGGTTCTTCTATTAAAAAACATCCAATCACTCACAGAGCAAACAATCCTGTAACAGGTGCAAATTAAAAGAGGAAGAAGCTAAAGATTACACTGTTGAGAAAACTGATAATACAATCTGCAGCTTAAATTAATTTTGTGTTTGATTCATGGTCCATTTTGATTAATTCAGTAACTATGACGTTGTTTTTTCACAAATTCAAGGACAATGCATTTTGAATTTGCTGCTGTATAGCAGTGGCTGCTGTATTGTGGTATTTACCAAATTGACGGACAAAGCCAGCCTCCTGGTTCTATGTTAAGTAATATTAAGGGTAGCTTTTAAAGAAAATCTTGTAAAGTAAATGGTTGTCATTTACTAAAGCCTGACTGAAATAAGCTAATGTGTGTCCATACTGTAGCCTTAGTATTAGCCTCTTATGTATATCTGTCTGTGAGTGTTGCAACAAGCTATCAGGAATCCAGTTGTGTATGGTATTTAGTATGGAGCAATGAATAATATATGCATTCCTCTATGTGTGCAAACAAGGGCCACAAGTTCGGGAAGCATGTTTGCCCTCACAGTGTTCTTCTCTCACTTTTCACCATCCCCCCCTCCTGTCTTCTCCAGACCAAACTGGCCTTGCAGAAGCAGCTGACCAAGAGCTTGACAACTGGCTTCCTGCCCAGCCCCCTCACCCAGCCAACTCTGTGCACATTGGCAACTAACCCACTGGCTCTGCGCCACCCAGTGGGCACCACCACCTTCATCCAGACCCCCTTCCTGGGCCCTGCACTGTTTCGGCCTGCCCCAGGGCCACTGCGGGCCACACACACACCCATCATCTTCTCCCCCTACTAAAGACTTGATCCACGTCCCATTTGAGCTCCATCCTTGTCCCTTTACCAAACCCCAGACCCTCTTTTAGTGTGACCCACATGACAAAGGCCACACGCAAACTATGCAGCCCGCCTGACTTACAACAGAAAGAGTGCACAAGTCCTGATGCTCAGGAGGCCATTAGGCCTGAGAGCTGTTCCTATCATTAAGGCCAATATCCCCCATCATGCCTTCTTTCTGTTCCCTTTATCAAGAACTAAGGAGCAGGACAGGCCTCCAGACAGTTACTGGTGCACAGAGGCCACTTTTATAGCCATTACATGGGTCAAACTGGTTTGGATTATTGATATTATTGTGTAATTTATTAGAAAACAAATGTAGACTAGATAAATGTTTAGTGTGGTTGCCACAAAATAAGGTCCCTTTACTTGATGCTCTTTTAAAACGTTTTAACTTATTGGTTTGGGGTTTCATGAAAAGTGGGTGGATCATAGTTCATTAAAGCAGCTGAACAAGAGGCATCCACCCGTATGGCTGGACAAGCCGGTCTAAGTGATCAGTGTTTTCAACAATCAAGCTTAAAGGACCATCTGAGGTCAATTGCTATAACGTTTCATCTTGAATATGGCAATTATCAAACAGTCCTGTGAGTGGTATGTGTAGCTATAACTACATAGCATATATTAAAACCTGTCAGCATCATTTTGCACCTCTGGCTGTTTCCCAGAGCTCTTAACTCGTACAAAAGAAAACTTCTTTCTGAGTCACAGCCACATTCAAAGCCCTCCAGATTTTTTCCTTTCCTGTATCCCTGTATATGTAGGATTAAGCACTCATTAGATCCAGTAAAGGTCAGCATGTCAACTTGACTTTGTTTCAATTTGTTTTCAGAATGATTTTTTTTTAGTACATCATTCATGCAATGCAACTTTTCTTTATTACATTATGTTCTTATCAAGCTAGCGGCATGAAAACATTTTTGCAGCCATGGATGTCTTACATTTGCAAAATGCCATTATCGCTTTCCCCTTGTGACTGCTATTTTTCTTTTCCTCCCTCCTTCACCCCGCTGTCACCTCGCTGTTGCCCTTGATTTTCTGTGGCATTATCTCAGCATGAGATGATGACGATGAGGAGCAAGCACACACAATTACACACATAATGAAAACACAATGGATAACTTGAAGACTTGATGGGATTTTAGAGCTCAGTGAAAGTTTGGATGACAGTGGGTGGGGAGCTTAGCCAATTCTTGATTGACATCCTGTTGCAGTGTCTGAGCACAGAGTGGGAAGGAATAAAGCACAGTGCCATGGCAACCACATTAAAAGCACCTTAAAACTGATTTAGTTACAAAAGCAATGAAAATTGTGTTGATATTTGCCTTTGTTTTGCCCTAGGTGTATGTTTTTACAATCCCATGTCAATTTCATTTGAAAGAAGAAAAAAAAACAATCAGGTGAGAATGATCACATTATGGTTCATCCATAACTAAGACAAGTCTCCTATATAAAGCAATACATTCAGTATGTTTATGTTTATGATGTGTTTCCAGTGTGTCAATGGCTTTATCTATTCTATACTGTACACAACTGTAACAATGTATTATGTGCTCCAACACAGCCAAGGGCCAAGTCTGAATTGTCAGTGAAGAGTCATTTGAAATAAGGGGTTGTCCTGTCAGTGCTGCCCTTGATGCTTGACGCTTATGGTCCATCTCCACATGTTGTGACTCTGGGCTGAGCCGTTCCATTTTTAGCTGCTCTTGCGCTGCGGAGAGGGTGCTTCAGCGCCATATGACATTGCTGTTCTACTCTTTAGTGGAGAACTTTTGTATGACTTCCACAGAGCAAAACATTGTTACATCAGAAACACGTGTTTGGGATAATTGTCACAAGTGCAACATCAACTGCCATATTGCTGTTCATGCCCGTGTGCTGTCCCCCAACCCCTTTATCACCACACAGGATATAGCTACTGACACTCAACCCTCCCTCTGCCAAAATGAACAGTTGCCAAGGTATCATAAGAACTCAAAGTGTACGCATCCTCCTTCCTTCATCACTCACACCAAATTGTGTACTCTTAAATTACAGTAATGGAGCAAATCCTATGCATTTCTCATTGTGCAATATGTATAGTCGTCTGTGATGCAGCAGTGACATCTGTCGTAATAACCCTGTAATTGCCATCCAGTACTAGTGCTTCTACAAAACCTTTGATTATATGTACATTTCTGTTTAAGGACCCCCAAGTCTTTCTGGGTAAGCGAGGCCATACTGATGTGATTCTCCCCAGTCACACTACTCAGTGAACCAGCCAGCCTTTAATCTTCACTGTTTGTTTGTTTAATGAGTGGGAACTCTGACCTAAAGAACTGAAACTTTCTTAAAATAAAGAATCTAGAGAAGGCAAATTATATGTAGAAATCATAGAGTAACTATAGAGATTGTATCAGAGTTATTGTTATCTGTATCATAATGACCTGCTATCATAGAAGAGAGTAGATTATGTTATTGTAGGCTCTGTACAACATACAGGGGAGAGTAAAAAAAGCTTTGCTTTCTTTCTTTTTTTTCTTTGTTAATTTACATGGTTTTACTGACATGTTTTTTTAAAGTACAAGAGAAAATATTTTAAAGAATTTTTTTTTTTTGAGTGAGCTTTTTTTCTTCTCCTTGTTGACGGTGACTGGATTATTGATGTAATTCAAGGCCTTTTTGGACAATATCCTAAAGTTACATTAGCCAGGCCTTCTCAGGGGTGACAGGTTGAGCAAATGCTAACATGACCATCCATTCAGGGTATCCCTCCACAGCTCTCTAGAGAGCAGGAAACACTGTACACATGGATGGATTGACAAAAAACTTACAGTGCTGTACCATAGAGAGGACAAAGGATGGATTTTGGAAAATAAAGCTTTTAGAACTTGTAAAGAATGTGTGTGTGTGTGTGTGTGTGTGTGTGTGTGTGTGTGTGTGTGTGTGTGTGTCGGCCGTGGGAAATGGCAACATCTTAAAAGGCAGTACTTTGACTCAGATTAATATTTGAGTAGTAACAAGGTGTTTTTGTTTGTTTGTTTATTTGGATCCCCATTAGCTTTAGCATACACTAAAAGCTATTCTTCCTGGGGTCCTACAATCTTTCCTTTGACAATACTCATTTTGACACTTCATTACACACACAAACATACATTTAACAATACAAATCATAAGAAAATCATACAGTTAACGCAATTAATGCAAAATAAAAAAGGCACTACTCCAAATAGATAAATCTATTTTAAGAAATAAGATAACAAAAGCCCTATACCCAACTAATTTCATATTAAATGTTTAATTCCTTTGAAATAAATGTCTTCTTCTGTGTGAAGAAAGAAGGTGAAAGAAAACTCAGGCAGATGATTGATTTCACTTTCTTTGATTGAATAATCTTAAAATCTTTTTGAAAAAGTTTAAAAATGTTTAAAAATACCAATTAATAAATCAGTCAAAACTGAGCATATCCAGCTCTGAGTCAGGAAATAAAAATCGATTGTGTATGGGATCCTGAGTTAGAAGTGCAGAAAGTGCAGGTTACTCTGAAAAGTGTGTAACACCCTCGCAGCATCTGTTCACGTGGCAACCCACAGATACTCCTTTTACAGCCATTTCAGAAAACAACTTTGTGACAGCAGAGCTGGTGTTTAGCCAAGACACGACGGTGATAGCAAATGGAAACAAGTGGCTGAGCTCTGTTGCATCTGTGGCACACAGAGGAGTGATAGAATAACATACCTGAGTGCTAATGTGGTTTAGGGATAGCTAATTTCTTTTATCTACAGATGAGTCTCCACAGATGGCCATTCCAGAGTGCATTGTGCTTGAGCGACTGCAGAAAGATTTGGTACTAAACAATAAATCATCCTGGATTGTTGAACAGCAGCTGTGTGTTTGCCAACATGATACAGTGTTGCCTTTCCCTAAAGCCAACTTCGACACTGGGAAACAGAGCAGAGGAGCGTCTTCATGCATCATAAAAGACTTTGTAGCTCACCAGATAATTGTGAATTTAGCTGAGTTAGCACTGTATTCATTTTTCCAGTTTTCTTGTTTATTTGATGGAGAGCCCTTGGATCATTTATTGATGTCGTCCTCTTACACCAGCCTGTCCTTTGTGGAAACAGTAGATAAGCACAGCATCCAAGTCCAGCACCTCCTGTGGTTCCAATTAAAGGGAAGCAATTGGATCCCCAGCACTTACTAAAGCCAGTGATATGGCAGAAGGACATGATGCCCTTGCAAAGCTGTGACACTGGTGTGTATCCGCTGCATTGATCCATTATCTTATCTGACTCCTGTGCATTGAGGGAGTAACGCCCTTATCTCCTGTGTGGTGGTCAGCGGCCCACGCTCCTTACTCAGAAGTCACCCCTTATAAACAAAGATTGTGTGTGCGTGCGTGCGTGCGTGCGTGCGTGCGTGTGTAATTGAAAGCAAATGGATAAGATTTATAAGATGGAGAAAATACAGCGTAAAGACATGGCCAGTTTTTGTGGTGCCACATTTAGCTTACTATTCATTGTATGTTAACTATCATGACTTATAATGTAACATAATGTCTAATGGAAAAAGATACACATTTGATCAAAAATAACAGTAGCACGTTATTTTACAGTACAATTAATATTTAAAATTTGGTGTAATTAGCATAAACCTCACAGTAGTTGTGTTAAATATCATGAACGTATGTCCAAAAGTTAATGTATTTAGTATTTGTTCAATATTCATATTTTGTATTTGTTTTGTACAAAATTCATAGTTACAATAATGTACAGTAATTATAAGAGATGTATTAACTTATGTAGCTTTTATTTTGTGCATAAAATTAATAAACATCAAATAGACAACTATCGTATTACACAGTAGATGCTATAATTGTGAATATGAAAACATTATTACTTCCTTTAATGAGTAACATTAAATTTCAGAACATTAATATACAATTTGGTTTTAATGAAAACAATAAGAAGATAAAAACTGTAAATGTTTTAGTATTTAATTCTATTCTGCTGCTGATTTTAGTTTCAGCTTTGCATATTTGTTTTGCATATTGGAAAATGGTAAAACATTTAGTGCCTTGTGTCAATTGTGCCTAGTTATTTTATTTTGGAAATTTATAAGCACACTGCAATGATGTCGTAAATACAATTTTCATATCTGTTACAATATGCCATAGTAGTAACTACAGGTCAGTCATTTCTTGGGGAGAATAAATTGCATAAATTCATTTTAATTGCAACTATGGAGTGAAATTACTCAATTTTTCCACATTTGTATTTACCCTTCTTATTATTTATTGGCACTCACCACAGATCATTACCCTCTAGTAAAAACAGTTACTGCAGAATTATCAGGAAAAAACTTGCTGTATGTATTATAAAGATATTTACAATTACACAGTACTGTTCACATATTAAACACCAGGCAATTACTGAACTGTAAAACACAGAGCCATCATTATTGCTGCACTGATGCTGCAAATGTGCATGTCAGGTTAAAGAAAAAAAAAGATGAGAAAGGAGACAGATAGTTGGAGTAAATCAATTTGCTTTTCAGCTTTTACAGTGTCTTCATTTAGTCACTTTATTGAGATTAAATTATGGCTTTCTATTGACTGGTAGGAGAGACTGTGTCAACATGTCCCCCTGGATAATGTCAGCGATTTCAAACACTTTCTCTCTGAATGTACAAACTAAAAGCAATGACTATGATCTAATTTTTGCACAGTTCAGAATGCCTTAAACTTGACATATCCCAGATTAAACCCTGTGCTTTCAGGACAAATGATCTGTCTCAGAGGCTCGTGGGCAGTCAGCATGACAACTAACATTTGACTTAACTGATGGCTTAAGGGCAGTTGGCATTTCCAGCCCACAGAAAAAAGCCTGATAGCACACATAACAAAAGTGGCACTGCCATTTAGACTGTATGTGTTCACTCCTGTGTGGAATTGTTTTGTTAATCGGACGTCTCATGATGGAGACAATGCAACAGCTTCCAGGAAGATGAAGTCTATTTTCTCTTCACAAAAAAAAAAAAAAACAAGAAGGTGTGTGTGTGGGGGGCTATCTATTTTATGGGTCCCTGGGAGAGCTGGATGCTCAGCAGCAGTTCTGACATGAGACACACTGTCAGGCAACAGTAAAAGGGTATTACTGCTAGCAACACAAGGGCATTGCCTTGTTGCCCTGTGACTGTGAGGAGCAAGTCTGAATTTCTCCTTTGTGGTCAGTGTAGTCTGAAGGATAGTTCATAAATCACGCAGACAAGTGACAAATCGATCCCTTACACTGGCACGCTCACAGTGTGTATTTCACATTTTAGATTTCACTTTTTTTTATGTGGGTCAATATAGACGTGGTGAAATTACACAAAGACTTTGACAAGAGAAGGTATAGACAACTTAAAGGAGTCTCTTCCTTGCTGTTTGAACTTGGAGACATAGAATGAACACCACTGGGTACCATTTTCAGTGAAGTAACATCAGCACACTGGCTCTATTATATAGTCATTAAAAAGAACATGATTGAAATGAGATGGTAAATGATAGCACCCTCTGGAAAACTAAGGTGAGTGTAATATCATTTCATAAATGTTCCATTTGAGGTTTTCTCATTATCTTGCATTAACCTCTCCAGTCAACATGCCTGTGTGGAACTAGCAGATCAATTCCCAAACTGTTGTATAGGAAAGGCCAATGCAACAGTTAAAGACATTGCATTGTATTGCTGGATATACTGTAGAATGCCAAACTAATTAATGATCTAGTAACTGTACAATTTTCAACCAATTTTCTTGAGATTGTGCGTTGCAAAATGAATAGAGTTGCAGCGCAGATATCATACCTGAACACAAAGCTGGTTCAATCTCGTAGGACTGCATTAATAAACATCAATAAAATGCTAACAACTGCTTCTCCTTGAAAGAACTGTCCTTGAATCCTTTCACATGGCAAAAGTGTTAACAAAACACACCTAATGTGTATTCAGAGGAATTAAATGAACAACTGACTTGTTACAATTTCTTAATTTGATAGAGCGCATTCAACCTCCAAAGGAACACGCAGTCATCAAAAACTGTGTTCAGTGTTGCAGTACAGGCTACAGTATAAATGCATTGTCAATATGGGTTATAACATAGCGGGAATATTACAGATATTTATAGTGATAACTTATTCTTTAGAGGTATCAACATGATATTGAAAGGCATGTTAGCACTAGTGTTACTCTATATAAATATTATACACATAATTATAAGATATCCCTGCATTGTGTAATGCATTACAATTAACAGCTATGTAAAATATACTACTGTTAATGTTTTGACCATCTTTATCTAGATTGTACTTGCTAAATGACCCTGTTGTTGCAGTTCCTCACCATGACCACTGCAGGGCAGTGAACCCTTGTGATTCTCACAACACTCAAGCCAAAGAAAGTTCTAGTACAATATCATCACAGTGTTAATATCAATAAATCGTCATTAATATCAGTATTTGCAGCTCAAAGTAGAGTGGTTGTTACAAATAACATTAATTACATCAGTATTTGTAATAAGTGTATTACAAATAGCTGTTTCAATAGCAGTTGTCTGGTGTGGAGCTCCAATTACTCTGCTACAGATGTTCAAACTACTTCTTTAAAGATTGTTGTAACTGCAGATTAGTTACAGCCTAGTGCAGAGATCCAAATGTCACTGAATATAAAATACACATGGATACTTCCCCTTAAAACAAAGCTCAGAGACACTATTGACTCTATAAACAATGTGGATATCCTCGTTTTTTGATCAGATATCTACTGGTTATACTACAATTACTGACAATTAACTGACTGGGGTTGGGTTTATTAATTTTGAGTTCTTTTGTCATTAAACTCCAAATGTTTCTTGCCCCTCATATTTCACACAAAATCAAAATCCCTCCTGGTCAGGTCACAACTGACGGAGGTTCTTTTGTGATGCCTTAACATTTTCAAATGCCCAATTAATTATTGGAGTTGTGCTGTATCTCATTACGGCATTCATTTTAGCACCACAACAAATTCTGGTTAGGCAGAGAAAACAATGTTTAATTAGTTAAAAACGTATCAAGGGAACACATCTTATTGATATTAATATCATAAAAGCTTGACATTTACAAAAAAGTTGCAATATGAAATATAGTGTTGATAGCCAGAGGCACAGACAAATTAATAAAGACTATATCAACTACTTTCCCCCCAATTCAAATAAACAAACATTAAAAGCTGCTCATATTTTTATGCATGTCGCACCATGAAAAAAAACTAATGGTCGGCTAATGAATACTTTGGGGTTGTATCCTACAGCTTAATATAAAATATACTTGCTTCAAATTCTAAATGATTATGAGTCATGTTTATGCCAAGACATTTTACTATGTCTTTCATGTGTCACAACCAGAAAAAAGTAGCCTCTGAGCCTGCAGAAACCATCTTTCATCTGAACATTTTCTTTTTCTCATATTTACATTTCTAAAGCCTGTGCAGAAGGCAATACGTGGTAAGGAATGTCAATAATTCACTGCACAACACCCAACAGTGAATCTCAGCAAAGAACATATATAGTGTAACAAATCTCCAGTTTAGCGTAGTTACTGTACATCATCAATAATGTATCAATTCCTTCACTTATCAAATATTTTACAAGAATGTGAAATTCAGCATTTGTGTGATGCAATAATTAGGTAACATAAGTAACTGCTACCATTTATGATTCAATCAGTGAATATATATAGTGTACATGTAAATAAAATAGTAACCAGTGTATGTGTGAACATGTCTAATTTATCTATACAGTGAGCACCATGAGTCTCTGATATCTTGAAACGCTGAACTGTTTAAGTAAAAAGTGAGATCAAAATGTTGATTTTTCAGTAGTTTAACAACTGCATTATGTACTGTACATGAACATGATAATGATAACAGCAGTAACTGCAAAGAATGTGGATAAACAGTTTGAATCAAAACTAATACAATGGGAATGACAAAAAAAATGTGCATTCTTCAATTTCTGATAAAAGATTTTCACTCAGGTATTTCACCAAAACATTAAATATGGATGCTATACTAATACCAACAGTACTCACTGTATATACATTTCCATACAATCATCCTGCCATTTCTCCACACTCTCCAAACCAACTCTTACTACCTCCATCCTTCATAATGTTTAAAATAGTTTTTAGGCAAAACTAAGTTCCCTTTAACACTCCTCTTCTCCCTTTGCTTCCCTCTTGAACATGACAATGGTGTCTGGTCATTTAGCTGTCTGTTGAACCACTGCCCTTATTCTTATTGCGACTGAGAGGGAAAGTGGACTTGCTCTGTGGCTGGGTCATTTTGCTGGCCAGGTAGACAAAGGGTTCGATAAGTGTGCGCCGATCCACCACCGACACCTCCCACAGACGCACCTTCTCATTCTTCGCCCAGTTCTGGGCCATGTTAGAGTCAACTCGCCTCTCATCCTGCTTATCCAGCTTGTTACCCAGCACAACAATGGTCACCTATGGATCAAGATCATCAGGTTAGCCCCAAGTCAGTGTAATGTCTAGCTCTGTCCACATTGGTTTACTACATCAGCTACAATATTAGTGATAGTAACAGCTATGGCCTGTTGTCTGTTGGGACTAAGAGAATCAGAAGAAAAATAACTCAATTAATCATGTATAGATAATTATATATTACATATATAGACAATAATTGGAATTGAAGAAAACTATTGTGGGTTCTCTAGATTGGTCAGTCCCCTCTAAATAAAGACCCGGTACTTTGGTACCAAATTCTGAAAACATTACAGTAGTTGTTTTTCTACAGTACGGTAGGTACCGGGAATGCACTTCTTCCGGAGATGACAGGGGCAGTATACGCCTACAAGGTCTGACGCTAATTTCTGGAGAAGATGAATGCCAACTAGCATCTCCGTTGCCGTTCGAGGGCTTGACCACCATCAGCTTCTGGCTTTACAGTGACATTACATCTACAGCAACAGCTTTCCAGACTTTACCTGGAGCTCGCAAAGTAAAATCTGTTTCTCTCTGCTGTTGTCCGTTAGTCTTGTTTTAGCGGACGTCAACAACAGCAAAGAGAAACTAACTAATTAAACATACTTGCTGTCTGGGAGTTCCAGGTGAACTCATGAAAGACGTTTACACTGGCTGTGTGGTGATGCCAGGCTTCAGAGCAGCAGGCTGTGGCTCCAGAAGACTTGGAGCGTTTTCTCCAGACTACATGTAAATCACGTTCTCCATTCCAAACCATATATGGGTTGAGTCCTCACCTCTTTCTTGTCTCTGTGACGGTCAATGTCCTTCTTGAGGGCCTCCATCCGCTTAAATGACTCTTTATTCTCAATGCTGTAGACCAGTACAAAGCCATCAGCAAAAGTGTAGTAATGTCGAGGAAACTCCATCCCATCCCGGAGTCCGCGGGTGTCATAGAAGCGCACCTGCTCTCGTGTGCCACGGTCAGTTTCTATGGAGCTGATGTATATATCCTCCAGGGTCTCCATGGGCTCTGAACCTAACCATTGATAAACAAAGACAGGCATGTATGGTTTGATATGCTATATATACAGTAAGTATTAAGACGAATGCTTGCAATTATTACATTGTAACTGAGCACTTTTATATTTCCTTACTTGAAACAAATAGAAATAAACTTTGTATAATTGGGTGTCAAAAAACACATTTTTACCTCACAGAATCTAATTTGGCTGTGTGTGTGTGTGTGTGTGTGTGTGTGTGTGCTGGCAGCTGTTAATTGTAAGCTCTGGCTGCTCCTATGCCTGACTGAAAGCAGAGCAGCATTTCACTGTTACAGAAGCCTAGGAAATAAAATAGAATAAAATAAAATAGAAAATATTTTACACTTTTACAAATGTATGTAACGGACTTAAGTTTTAGGGTAGGCAATTTCTGAAACTACGAAGATATCAAGCTGCAAAAAAAGCAACAACAAAAAACATTCTTTATGAAAATAAATGTCATGTGTAATGCTGGTCCTTAAAGTGTTTATCTTCATGAGCGAGTTGACTATGTATTGTAATTAAAATAATATATCTGTATTGACATAATTTTGACAATCAAAGTGTATACTACGTATGCAGTGCATCCAACTAAGGCAAAATACATACCTGCAACATGATTGGCGTACAGTAGTTGTTCCAATACAGCTGTTTTACCAACTGCAGCCTGGCCACACACAACCACCTTACAGCTTTTGCCCATGACTTACTCTCGGATCATAAAATCTGTTAGAAGAAGATACACAAATAAAAAACTGTCAAAAAATATGTTACAATGTCAGTACATAGCTCATAGCATAGCATTGTACTACAAATGCGTTTTAGGTAACCACAATGCTAAAATGTCATCATGTTATTAACAATTAATAACTTAGAGAATAAAGATAGCAAAAATATAAACAATGCGCGTTAGTCATGCTGATATATTACAGTAACGTACACTAGCTGAGTATGCTAACTGATCTCCAGGCCATGAAATTAGGAACTAGCTTAGCATTTGCTTCCGGTGAGATACAGAGCGACCCGACTGAAACTTGTGTCATCAAAAACATATACGCTAATATTAGCTACCGGCAGCTAGATGTGTATTAGCTAAGTGAAGAATTCGTACTTGCAAGAAAACAGCTTCTCTTCATGAAATATAAAATGTCTTTCCTTACCTAACGTAGTTCTGATTACTTCCTGTTTACAGTCCAGGAAACTTATAAAGAAGGAAGCGTCATCACAATCGTCATTGGTACCTGCCAAGCCCATGGCCAAGCCTGTCTGTGCCAAGCATAGACTGTATTAATATTAACAAGTCTACGGTGCCAAAGCTGGTAGTATTTAAAATAGGCTACTAGTGTTACTGGAAATTGTAATAAAGCATTACCATGATAATAGAGCATCTTTGTTATAAATAACTAACCAATTATCAAATTGTTACTGACTAATATTCAGGAGCTTTAATGTTTCCTATCATTGTCATAATGTGGCGCTAATCGAAAAATTGTATGCCTTAAATTAAAATATCTGGACCACTTTTGATCACTTACTGCCAGTCAGAACAGGTAGAGGTATGAGTGATAGCGTCCTCTTTTTCTTAATTGTACTGTGTTAGTCGGACTTGCCCTGTGTGGTCATTTATCATAATGTTGCAGCTGCTGGACAGAGCCTGTTGAAGACCAATAACAAGGAAAACAAAAACACACATTTAGATTTTTAAAAAACTGAAAAAACTTCAGTCAGCATTGCAATTTTTTTTAATTATTATTATGTGGAAGCATTGTTCAACCAAAAATTAAAACAACACGAATATGATGGGACTTATCACCCCATTAACTTCAATTGAACTGTAACTGGCAACAAAGTCTGGCACAAATCTAGTGACGTTCCTTCTTTCTATTTTCCTTGTTGACAGTGTACGTAACGACTGCAGTATGTGGCCACGCCCCTCCCCATTGACGGCAAAATGGCGACGGAGAACTGTGATGCTGTGAACATGGACCCTGACATGGAACTGTTCAGTGACGAAGAATTAGAAAGGTGAAACAAATTAATGCTTTGTTGTCAGCGGCAGAATTTCATCTATAACGGAGCGTCCTACTGACATGTGTTATTTAAAGTCCTTCCTGTATTAATTGTCTTCGCACTTCGCACTATGAAAGCTACCGAGCGCGCCACCGCTGTTGAGCTAAATTCTGCCCCTGATAGCGTTTAGCTTGACTGTCCTGCTCTTAGCTAGCTCCTGTGCTGGATTTCAGGGTTGCAGTCGGGAATGCAATATGTATACATCTGTCATTATCTGCCAAGAGTACCGCTTTCACATAATCAGGATGTTTCCCAGTGTGCTACTATCTGGATTGCTAGCAATCCAGCTAGCTAGCGTTAGTTAATGACACCAGTCAGTCACAGTGCATGGTCGTGATGTAAAACATGAAAGACTTCCAAAAAAAGTAACTGCAGTGGCCCACAGCATGGTGTCATATGTTCCTGCCTCTGCTCCCTGTCAGCTTCACAAAATAGCTGTGAGTTTGATTGGAGTAGGCACTTCTGCCCTGCTGGTTTGGCTCTTTCTATGTTTAGCTAACTCAGTCACAATACTAGACATGCTCTCTTTATGTGATGCCCAGACTTAACGGTCTTTTTTTTCAGTCAAGAAGTTCAGTAATCTGTTAAACAGCCCACACCTGTATAGTTCTGCTCTGTCTATAACTACTCTCATCTGAAATTTGTCTACTAAATTTGCCTATTTTTAATTACTTTTTGTCCACCTTTACACAGGGAAGCGGAGGGCTTCAAAGAGCAAGGCAATGCCTTTTATATCAAAAAGGATTATGCAGAAGCATTCAATTATTACTCCAAGGCCATAGGTAATTATCCCTAAATAATTGGATTCACTCTTCCTGTTTGTTGATGGGATTATGGTGATTTTCTGTTTGGATAAGAAATACAAGTTTGAATTCTTTCTGTCCTTGATAGGATGTCAATAACTTGTTTGTTATACAGACATGTGTCCAAAGAATGCAAGTTACTATGGAAACCGGGCAGCCACGCTAATGATGTTGTGTCGGTACAGAGAAGCTTTAGAGGATTCCCAGCAAGCAGTACGACTAGATAACGACTTCATGAAGGTAGGGGGGGACATGTACTCATGTAATGTCTTACGTTGTTAAGCATTTTCACTCTGCAATGTGCAATTTTTTTCTGAGTAGGGCCGGGCAATATATTGATATATTGATATCGTGATATGAGACTAGATATCGTCTTCGATTTTGTATATTTTAATATTGTGATATGACATAAATGTGGTCTTTTCCTGGTTTTAAAGGCTGCATTACAGTAAAGTGATGAACTTACCAGACTGTTCTAGCTGTTCTATCATTTGCCTTTTCCCGCTTTGTCATTATATTCACATTACTGAAGATTATTTATCTTAAATCTAAGTGTGAAAATATTTTGTCAAAGCATCAATTGTCAACACTACAATATCGCCACAATATCGATATCGAGGTATTTGGTCAAGAATATCGTGATATCTGATTTGTCTCCATATCGCCCAGCCCTAGTTCTGTTATTTTTATACCCTTTCACTCAGTCTGCCTCCTTTACTAATGCTTTGCTACATTATGTCTTACATTTTCTAGAATGTTCTGGACAATTACAAGAGAAGGGACATGCGTGCTTGATTTAGCAGTGATTTGTGTACCGTAAATAGCATTTACGTTATAATATCATAAGATATAATTAACTTGGCAGGTGGTCTTGACCTTGGCCTTTGAGTGTAGTTGTTTACTACATCACAGAGCTATGCACATGTTTAACTTTTAGAATGACCAGATTTATGCATGTATACATTTTTGTTTACAGTGCTATATAGCTCCTCGATACATAAGCTATAGCACATTCCTATAGTAGTTCAGTGGGTTGCCAAAGGGATAACAATTTGTGTCCTATAACAAAGTTGTGGTTTAGTTTTTGGGACACAGTGCCCAACTGCTTTCAACCAGGGAATTGAGGGACGTTATCACTTCAGTTTGTGAACTGTAAATCTTTTACCCACAGGGCCATCTGCGAGAGGGAAAGTGCCACCTGTCCCTTGGCAATGCTATGGCTGCCAGCCGCTGTTTCCAGAGGGTTCTGGAGCTGGAGCCTGACAACAGCCAGGCCCAGCAGGAGGTGAGTTGGCCTCAGTTTGACAGAGCATGATTCATCAACTTTGGCCAAGCTAGTGCAAATAAAGTGGAAAAAGTCTGATATTAGAGTTACTGTTAATTCTCAGTGAGAAGACCAGGAGGCAAGTCTTAGGTTATTCAAAGACTTACTGCTGCATGCATTGACCAAGTTTTACTAGCACTAAGCATGGTGCAAAAGAGAGGCCAGTGGTAGCGGTAAACAAAAAAATCTATTACATGTCTGGAAATTTTCACTGAATTCCACAAATTCCTTTCAGCTGAAGAATGCAGACTCCGTCCTTGAATATGAGAGAATGGCAGAGATTGGATTTGAGAAGAGAGACTTCAGGATGGTAAGCTACACAGTGTTTACAATCTTATTATTAAAATTATAATTATATATATATATATTTTTTCAATTAGGTGGTTTGCCAGTCAACAGTAACGGTTATGTCAAGCCACACAAAGACTGCAGATGTTTTGTGGTTGTCTCTAGGTTGTTTTTTGCATGGACCGTGCCTTGGAGTCTGCCGCAGCCTGTCACAGGTTCAAGATACTGAAGGCAGAGTGCTTAGCCCTGCTGGGACGCTACCCAGAGGCTCAGTCTGTAGCCAGGTAAGACAGCATATTTGAAAAAAATACTTGGCAATTCACTTATTTAATTGACATTATTGGAATTTGTCACAATGTGCGCAGGGCGAAAGCAGAATGACACACATGGGTGTGCATGTGCCATCCAGCTCTCATTATGTCATATTAGTGAAATGCTTATCAGGACACAATAAATCAGTAATCGTGTATCCCAGAGCTGCGTAGAAACAGGTTAATTATGATATATGAACTGAAAGAAGTAATATGTCAATAAGTGTTAGTCTGCATGTTAGCATTAATATGTTTTATTTGTCCCTGTTTAGTGATATTCTGCGAATGGACTCCACTAATGCAGATGCACTGTACGTGCGTGGCCTTTGTCTGTACTATGAGGACTGCATTGACAAGGCTGTCCAGTTCTTTGTCCAGGCCCTGCGCATGGCTCCTGACCACGACAAGGCTCGGCTCGCATGCAGAGTGAGTCATTCAGTAGAGAAGAGTTTTCTAAATCAAATTTTTTTTTTTAAATCAAAAAATGAAGGAAATTCATATGAGTACGACCATTACATTTATGTCTAATAAAACATTATACTCCAAAAGCGAATGTTAATTGCCCATGAAGATTCAACATTGGGGTTTTCTCTCATCCATTTAAGTCTGATTGACATTGCTGTTAAGGTAGAGTAGTTTTTTTTTTTTTTTTACATTGTCCTATGTATTTATGTATTGTCTTTCCAGAATGCCAAAGCACTGAAAGCCAAGAAGGAGGAGGGGAACAAGGCGTTCAAGGAGGGAAGCTTTGAGGCAGCCTATGAGCTGTACTCTGAGGCACTAACAATAGACCCCAACAACATCAAGACTAACGCCAAGCTGTACTGTAATAGGGCCACTGTTGGATCCAAGGTGAGGAACATGCACAGGAATGATGCCATTGGTTGCATCAACATCTGACAAGTTGTTTTGGGTGGTCAACTGTAAAATGAATCTTAGCATCCTTGGTGGCTAATAGCCACTGAGGGCTAATGTGTTGCTCAGTGATTATCCAAGCTAGGATACTTGTATTCATAAATTAGTAAGTAATATTAGTACATATTGCGGAGGGGACAAACAAAATACAGAGAAGTAAAGAGAAATGGGGAAAAAGTGACTAAAGATTGTTAGATGCACAGGAACACAGTCAAACAAAACTACAACCTATGGGTTAGTTTTTATAATGGTAGATGAATCATGCATACATTGATATATTAGCATACGACATACCCCATGCACATAACACTCATACATACTGTGTATGATCTCCAAGCTGTCACAATACACACCCTCCTTTAGTTATTCAAAGTCATTTACTTTTCAAACTTCTCATCAGTCCGTCTGATGGTGTAAAGTGTTTTGGTATCTTTGCCATTATTGTACCTTGTTTTGTCACATCAGGAGAACTAGGCCACTACTCATACTCACGCATGAACACACTTTTTTTCTTTTTCTGTCCAAAGCTGAAGAAACTAGAACAGGCCATTGAAGACTGCACAAAGGCCATCAAACTGGATGAGACCTACATCAAGGCCTATTTACGGAGAGCACAGTGGTACGTCCCAGGTTTTCTAACTTGGTTGTTAATACAAGAGAGTAGGTTCTGTGGTTTTCAGACCTGGACAAACAAAGGGGAGGGCCATTATGTGCACTTATATTTTACTGTTCAAACTGGGTAGAGAAACAGTAACAGACGTGTGCATCTTGTGCTGCAGCTACATGGACACAGAGCAGTATGAAGAGGCAGTGCGAGATTATGAGAAGGTTTACCAGACAGAGAAGACAAAAGGTGAGATTCAGACTCCTCTGTTGTGGCTGAGCTGACACAGCTCTCAGCACAGACATGTCCTCCGTATTATGCTTAATTGTTTGATAACATGTCCTGTCTCTTCTTTATTTTCTAGAACACAAGCATTTTCTGAAACATGCCCAGCTGGAGTTGAAGAAAAGTAAGCGGAAAGATTACTACAAAGTGCTTGGGGTGAATAAGAATGCCACAGAAGATGAGATCAAGAAGGCTTACCGCAAACGGGCGCTGTTACATCACCCAGGTGCTTGACTGAACAAAACTAATGGAATCCAATTTTATGTAGTATTGTGTATATACACTTGTCACTCGGCCCAAATGACTTTTATACTTATCCCCCTCCCCACCCCCCCGGTCAGACCGTCACAGTGGAGCTAGTCCTGAGTTGCAGAAGGAAGAGGAGAAGAAGTTTAAGGAGGTGGGCGAGGCTTTCAGCGTGCTTTCGGACCCAAAGAAGAAGTCTCGCTATGATAGCGGTCAGGATCTGGAGGATGACAGCATGAATATGGGAGGTCAGCACCTTGGCAAGCCTTGGGTGGGGGTGGGCGTTCTTAAAGGTCCCATGGCATTAAAATTTCACTTTATGAGGTTTTTTTAACATTAATATGTGTTCCCCCAGCCTGCCTATGGTCCCCCAGTGGCTAGAAATGATGATAGGTGTAAACCGAGCCCTGGGTATCCTGCTCAGCCTTTAAGAAAATGAAAGCTCAGATGGCCCGATCTGGAATCTTGCCCCTTATGAGGTCATAATGGGCAAGGTTTCCTCCCACCCAGAGAATTTGGCCCACCCATGCCTCCACCTTGCCCCCCCCCCCTCAAAACTCAGAACTCAGCGACTCAGAAATGGCACATACTAAGGAAAGCTCATTGTGGGACTGGCTCTAGTGGCTGTAATTCAGCACCAAGGCTGAATTTCTGGAAAGATGCTTCAGATATGGTATTAGGGGACCACTAAGTAATTAGAGTACAAGTCACGTCTGAGCTAATGAACCATGTGTTTTATTATTAAACAGCTGTTGTTATGGTGAGAAGCTGGCTGGAAAGTTCTGTTTTGATGTTGATTCTTACTTGCATTTTGTCTTTACCAGATTTTGATGCCAACAACATTTTCAAGGCGTTCTTTGGAGGCCCAGGGGGGTTTAGTTTCGAAGGTAACTCAGGTACTACATGCTTAAAAAAGCTGTGAGAAATGATGCTTTTCTATTGTCAACCACTTAAGTCAATTAGTGATGTTATTGACTGTCATTCTGTTTGTTTGTTTTAGCATCTGGACCAGGAAATTTCTTCTTCCAGTTTGGTTAACTGGGGGATTCGTCTACCTAAACAGTTACTACATCAGGACTTTTCAACAATGTCAACCCCTGACCCACCATCCATATTTAATGACTGATTGCAAGTCAGATTCCTGTCTATGCCATTGACTGAATGAATGCTACCCAATGACCACATGCAACAAATGATTTAAAGCCTGTATTGCAAGGACACCAAGACGGCACAGACTGAGTTGATAGTGTTACTGGTTATGGATTTAGTTTTCCTCCTCTCAGAATCAAACAAACTTTAAAGTCCGTAATGGCTAGCAACACTGTTCCAATTAATTTCTGGATTTTTGAGATAGCGGAGATTGTGCAGCTATTGTATGAGAGCTTTTAGGGATCCATGCAGGAAGTGACCTCCTGCGGAAACTCTAGAGATGCAACTGAGCATTTAGCAAGCTATCATCTGGCTCGTCTCAACTTGAGGGGCATTCTCTGCATGAAAGTTAATAACTTGCTTAATGATTTCTGAAGAAAATCACTTGGCAAGCAGCACCTGCCCCTTTTGAAGAATGTGCCAGACAGACAGTTGGCTGCTACGAATTCGCACTGAAAACTGCCTCCTTGTCATAAGCCAACAAGAGCATTTTTTTTTTTTTATTTACAGCTGGAGCCTAAACCTACACGTACAGTACAGCTGAAGCACATTAGAAAGATGGCAGTGAAGACAGCTGTGCTGGCTTTGTTGCCAGCAAAGTCCCCCTCCCTCTTGTTCTCACAAGTTTTATGTTTGATGTTGCCATTCACAGATTGCTGCATTGTACATTTTACTGGAATGTAAAGTGTTCATTTGTGATGATAGTTTTTTCCCTTTTTTTATTTTGATATGTATATTTATTGAGAATTTGCTGTCTGATGGAACAATCGATGTAAGATGTGGACACCTTTCTGTTATGTAAACGTTTGAAAGAGACACTGATTATGAGCATCCCGTTGACACAAATTCAGGAAGATAATTGTTTTGTTTGGTCTACATGAAATGTTGTGAAGAAATAGATACTACTCTGTATGTTCCTTAAATATGATGCAAGTTTACCTAGTGTAACAGATAAACATATAAATAGAACAAATATATTGCTATTGTGGAAGAAAGTAATTGTGAGATATGTTCAGTTACTTCCTGATGATGAGTGTGTTGTTCAAATGGTGCACTTAATGATGACAAGAAAAGCGTCCTCATCTTTGCTCATTGTTTTTGCCCTTATGGTGAAATCATCCTCATTATCCTTGAAAACTATCAGCTGTTTCAATAAAGTTGACATCCTCTGGGTTTCCCCATAAGTATTTATTTTCGTTTTGTTTTAGAGCCATATTGTTAATAATTATTTCAATATTAGTAGTAGTTGATAACAAGGTCGTCAACAACAACCAATACATGGTAATTTCTTGCCACATTAAACTTATGTCCATGGTTGAGTACGCCGGGCAAGCAGAAGATGGCAATGTTGCCCGCTCTTGGTTTGTTAGTGTGGTTGCTAGGATACCAGTTGAACAGAGATGCTAGCCTTTTTAGCTAGCTAGCTAGATGAGTTGAGTCTGCAAGCGTTATGACACAAAAGTTTGCATAAAATGTCAGACGCAGACGGTGTTCAAGATGGTCAGAGGCCGAAGGGTGTATTCTCTACTTTAATGGCCGATGGGGATTGGCTGTACACTAAAGGAGAGTATAAAAAGGCTATAGCCAGCTACACAACGGTAAGTAACGTTATCTACCTAGGCATGGTTAACGTTAACGTTACATGACTAACTGAAGCTTATCATCCTTCTATTGTGATAGGTACAGAACATTTTGGAATTACAATGTTACTCTAGTCAAGGTTATCATTGCAACTTCAGAATCAGCTTTATTGCTGTATGTGTGCACATACAGTCAATTTAACTGTTTGCATTGCTCTCAATGTAACGTAACTCTGAAATAGACGTACCGGTAACCGCTTTTTTAAAAGGACAACAACACGGGTAACTTTAGCCTGTGGAAAAAAACTGTTCTTGTGTCTTTTAAAAGCATACAGGAATATCTTGTTTTTGGTCTTTGTTTAGGCACTGACATTAAAGCCTGATGACAAGACCTGCTTTGTTGGTCGAGCCAAATGTTACCTGAAGATGGGGCAATCAGACAACGCTTTAAAAGATGCAGAGGCTTCACTCAAACAAGACAAGTCATTTTTCGAGGTAAACAGCAAGTTACAGTAATGTAAAGAAGAATAGAATCGTAATAGTATGTATAGAATCTATGTAATGTAATGTTTAATAAATGAATAAATAAATATCTTAAATTAAATCAGTGTGTCTCAACTAATTGACAGCCCTCAAGTTAGCACTTTATGACATAATGAAAATTAAAGCCAAGAGCATTTTGTTTTCCTGATTCATTTTAGGGTTTGTACCAGAAGGCTGAGGCATTGTACTACATGGGAGAATTTGAATTTGCGCTGGTGTTTTACCACAGAGGACAAAAACTGCGATCCCAGATACAGGAGTTCAGACTGGGTATCCAGAAAGCACAGGAGGCCATAGAAAACTCTGTTGGCAGTAAGTAATTCAATACTATTTTGTGGCTTACAGTAAATTGTAGTCACAGCATATGAAAATTCTCTTCACACCTTAAACCATTTGTTCTTCTCTGGCATATTCTAGATCCTTCCTTTATAAAACTGGAGATTAAGGGAGACCTCTCATTTCTCCAAAAAGATGAGGAGGTGAGTCTTCGTTGTGTTCCTCTTTAATAACCCAGTATTCAACAGGAAAACTTGGAAGTATAGGGTAAGAATAATTGTATGCATACAATCTTGGCTGGGAAAAGACCTGGTAACAAAGGATTACTTGCCTAGATTGTACAGTTATTTGTATGTAAAGTTCAACCCTGACTTTTCCTTCTGATGCACAATATTATGTTTCTTGACTGACGGGTAAAGAGGGCACAGCCAATTGCTGCTATTCAGAATCTGGCGACGAAGAAAAAACAGCCGACCCAAAAGACCCCTAAGAGTGAGAAGACAACCAAACAACTGCTGGGAGAGTTTTACAGTGACATGAAATATCTTGAAAACCTGCTTAAAGATGAAGGTACTGTGGTATTTCACTTAGAGCACACACTATATTTTTTGTTTATTTTGCCTTTTGACTGTTTGTGTCCACACCTCACTGTGCTTTTTTTCTCTCTTTCATTCGCAGGCAGATTTAGTATACAGTAGTGTTATCTTTATGTTACTCCTCCAGTCCTTAATGTTTAATATATTTATTTAAACCCACCTACAATGATGTTTTCCACTTTTAATAGAGTCATATTTAAACCTGTTAAACAATGATCTGCAGATTTGGTAAAAGGCAAGACGAAAAGTGGGGAACAATTGAAGGACGTCATTCAGGGCTGCCTCACATACCTCAACACTTGCACCGAGTTCTGGAACCAGGAGAAACCCATTTCTGCACAGGAAAAAGAGCGTAAGCTCCAGCAGCAAAAAACCCTTCCAAGCGCACCCTCTGATCCTGCTCAGTTTCTACTGAAGTGCCTGGATGACATTGATGCAGGTAAGGCAGGCTTCTGGCTGAACCCCTGTACTATTTTGATGATAAAATGCTTAATGTGTGTTTGTTGTTGATGTATGTTTGTTTTTGTAGATTTGACGTCTGGAAATGCAGAAGGTAGTCTCAAGAAGGCAGAAGAAGTCATGACGATTGTGCAGGGCTGGTCAGAGAAAGAGGTGCCTAATAAGAAAGAGGTTTTGGGCAGCCTGCACAGTTGTATTGGGAATGCCTTTATTGACCTGGGAGACCTAGGCAAAGCTTTAGACCATCATCATAAAGACTTGGAGTTCGCTAAACAGTGGTGAGTATTTCAACAGGAGTGAATGTGTTATACAACAATAGTTCAAATCTTCATTAATGTTTCTTATCAACAGCAAACTCCCAGATGCAATGTCCAGGGCTCTGGACAACATTGGGCGGGTTTATGCTCAAATTGGACAGTTTTCACAGGCCATTGAGTTGTAAGTAAATAATGGAATAACAGCTGCACTTGTGTAACATATGATACTACCGTCCTTTGCTAAGCATGTTATTTTGATGGTAATGTATAGTCGCGCCTCTCTTGACAAGCATTGTTTTTTATTAGTTTATTGATGATTTGCTGTTTTATTTTATTTTCTCTGTATATTTTCAATTCAGCTGGGAGAAGAAGATTCCGTTGGTCCGTGGTGGTTTGGAGAAGACCTGGTTGTTTCATGAGATTGGTTGGTGTTACTTGGAGCTCAATCGACACGAAGAAGCCCGAGACTGTGGCATCCGTTCAGTTGCTGCAGCGGATGAAATTGCTGATGAGAAATGGCAGATAAATGCCAATGTATTGGTGGCACAATCAGAATGTAATGATTTCTTTTTCTAATATTTGCAAAACCAATTACTGTGAAATGTCAAATAATTTGCTGGAAATTTCAAAACTTTTTTAATGCTTCAGTGCTGTTGTTACTGTACAAGGCCTGACCTGATCTCTGATCAGTCAATTTCCTATTTTTTCATGTCAGTGAAACTGGGAGACTTTGAATCCTGTGTCTCCCACTTTGAGAGAGCCTTGACCCTGGCCCAACTGCAAGAGGACCACTCTGCCATGAATGTCATTCAGAAGGTTCCCTCTCCATTGTCATAAAGCTTTTCCTTTGCTGTCTTTGTATGTCCATATAAAGACCTTTTTTGTTGCTGACATTTATCATTCTGCTTTCAGGCCCTTGATGAAGCAAAGCAACACCTACCACAGTGATGATGTTCAGTCAAGATGTGTGGTGATACGTTGTGATTCAGATTGCTAAATGAGAAAAAAACCTACAGAAGACAACAATCGTCAAATAAAAGTGAATAGAACAAAAGAGACCAATAAAAGTAATCTCCCTCAAACGGTTAACTGAAATATTTGACTTTTTCTAAATGCAAACTGCTTAAAATGCATGAATGCATTTTAATGAAAGCCTGGGAAACATGTTTTTCAATAATAATAATAATAAAAAAATTGGCTGAGAACCAGTATCTGCTTACAGGTCTTGGTGCACAAAGGTTTGAGTAGTAACTTCTCAAAGGTCAAAATAAAAACAGTTCAGTATGAAACACACTGGATCTTAGTTCTTTATAAGATCAGACTGTGAAATTCATAATGAGAGCATTTGTCTCACAGTGTCATAGACAGTAGAGAATTGTGCAAATGTATACTGTTCTCTAAAGTTAAAGAAAAACATGTATATGGGAAAGTGATTCAAAGCTCAATATCTGGCCTGCAGCTTTATTTTAAGTATTGCCACTATATTCAATTACAGTCCAAATCCATTTATGAGGCTGCATTTTTGTCAGAATTCTATGAAAACTGAAACATCTATCATCTAGAAAATGTGTCACTTATATACAAAATACGGCAAAATCTTATCACCCACCTTGACAAGCACACTGCATCCTGCCAACCATGAAGTCATTTTGCCTTTTTATAACTTCAACATTTTCACTACAGAGCTCTACTTGCTGCAGGGAACTTCCCCTTGCCACATCTCAATTACAACTGTCAGCAGGCACACATAGGGTGATGTACACACAGTTTAATGCCTCCTGCAGGGTTCACGCTAATATGAGTGTATTGTTTGTGTGTAGATCAGAGACAGTAGAACTACAATTTACGGGCATTGCCTGCTGTTTGGTTGTACCTCATTTTGTCTAAAAGTATGATAATGAATGTGAAACTAAGCACTATGTATCTTTTAATTAGAAGGGTTTGGTCATGTTCCAAAGCTTAAGTGAATCTTGAGGAAGGTTTGACTGATACATTGCAGTGTGCGTACCCAAACCACTGTGGTCTTGAAACTCTTTGTATGCGAGGCCTACTTTTGGGGATAGTGGCATCACATATAATCGTTTACACCAGATCAAGGTGTATAAATACTAATAGTATTAAGCATTAATAAATATACATGCACTATGAACTCAAAAATGGTAAATAGTGGTAAATGGAAAAACATTACAATTATAATTACACTTTTTTCTTTGAAAATGGGGAGAGTAACCCTAAACATACAGTAAACCCATCTTTATTATTTGTGAACTTTGTAGCCTTATTTTTATGTTTTATTCATGTTCTTTAAAAAAAAAATTATGAACAAAGATTTAAAATGCTAAATACAAATAGGTAACATATCAATTTAAAGATATGTGGCATGGATGTATAAAAAAAATCTTCTCCAGTATTGTCTTTCCGGTCTTCAGGGGCGTGTCCATGGGCCCGCCCAGTTGCGCGTTCCCGAGAATTTCCGTTTTCCTTCTTGAAATGTGAAGCGGGTGCATGTGTGTGCCTAGCTTTGCCTTGTCATTATCCAGAAAGAAACGCGTGGTCAGCGGCTCTACCGACAGCTCCACTGCAACATAATTGGTAAGCATTTTTAGCAAACAAAAGCACTTCATACAGGATGCTACATCTTGTCCATATATATATATTTTTAAATTTTTTTGCACGGCAGCCTAAGCTAAGCTGCTCCATAACATATAGTGATTTAAATAATTGCCATAAAAGCATTAAACTTGTTCAGACGTGGCGCTGTAGCTAGTTGGTTAAGTTAAAGCCAAACGTACTGGCTGCCAGGCTAAATTGTTTTTGTCTGGCGTGCTAGCGTTAGGTGCACGCCACTCCCCGCCTGGCCACATTGTGCTAGTTAATTAAATGTATTGTTTAAGGGCTATTTATTTTCTCTGTTTAAAACTACGTTTTAGCACACTTGGACGCAGTCTTTGACACTTATTATCCTTATTCGGGTAATGTATTTAGTCCAAACTTGCCATAAACACAAAAATAATAATTCTCTCACTCACTGCGCCATTTACTGCTACTGTACCCTGCTTGTATATCGAATGAGGTAAAGTTAAATACATCTGAAAGTGTATATTCCCAATTTGCATCTGTTTAGTTTCGGTTAAATATATGGTACTGTTTGTTTGTCTTTGTTGCTGCATTGGGTTGTGAGAGCTTCCCCCTTCTGTCTCATGACCCGATGTGGTTTTCACACATCTGTTTAGTCCAGCCCTCAGGAACGCATTTTATACTGATATTTAAAATAACCTGCCGCACGGTGCAGAATGTAATGCTATGGAGTAATCACTTTGCCGCGATGCCACGTTTTCTTAACTACCCTTTGTCTCTATACAGTGTGTCTACTGGCAAGGATGGGCAAAGTTAATTTAGCAAAAAAAGGTTTTAAATACAGCATTTTGCTTTCATACATGCTTATGTTTCTGTATCGCTGGCATACTGCCTTTGTGTTATAAACAAATGGATATTTTAAATTAGGAAGAGCTGTAGTGCCAAAATGTTGCCACCACCCCTACCGTGTGCACAAGAGTACAGCACCACTACTGACCACAAATGGACATTATAGGCTAAGGTTGTTGCAGAGTCATTGGATTGGATCGCCTCAAATTATATATTATATGGTAGCCATATCCTGCACTTCCAAAATGTGTAATGTATAAAAAAGATTCACCCCCTCCATCTCCACTCTTTCTAAAACCATGGTTATTGAGTAACTTCCTGTTTTAAGAAATAATTAATTACAACAGTCCATATAAAACGTTTTGATTCTGGCCTGTAGAAGGGCATGTGACATGAAGAAGTGACCGTATTTTATATAGTATATTCACACATGTATTACATAAAAATAAGCCTGTACGTCAGACTATTTAAAATAGTGCTGTTCAAAGAAACTATTTAAAAAACATCATTACATCATTCACATTTAACATGGGCAAAAGTTGCTTAAGTTTGTATTTAAACATGAATTCGTCCATTGGTCTAAATAGCCACTTTGTCTTTTTCTTTTTATTATTTTTTTTTAATTTAAGGTACATGGTGGTGTGTAAAGTCAGACTTTTAGCCAGACATGGACACTGAAACGAGTGGTGAGGTTTTAGATGTGTCAGAAACTCCACAGCAAGAGGAGACTGAAATGGAAAAAGAGTTTGTGTCAAAATTGGAGACACCAGAGGAATTCCCTGAGCCTGAGAAGCCACCAGCTGCTGATGAAGAGACCGGGCAGCTGCCACTGAATGGTCACGATACACAAGTTGTGAACGTGAAAGAAACAGAAGAGTTGATTGTGACAGAAAATGTTATGCTGTCTGAGCAACAAACAGAAATGAAGATTGAGGACAGCTTGCCCAAAGAAATATCTGAAATGGAGGCAGTGCCTGCGGTGGCACCACCAGAACCAGATGAGTCATCTAAAAAGATCTCTGACCCAGTTGCAGCTTTAGACACAGAACCAAAAACGCCCAGCCTAAACAGCAGCCTGCGCCAAAGAATGACCCAGAACCTTTGCCTGTGCAAACACCTCTGGCCGAGAGTGCCCCTGAACCAAAGCCAGAGAAGTTGGCAGAATCGGGTCCACAAGCTGAACTAGAAGAGCAAACAATACCTAAAACTGCACTGCAGCAGGCAGTAGATACACATCCACCCAGCCAAGAGGAAAAAGTGTCGCAACAAGTGAAAACTGAGACGGAATTGCAGACTGCAATGGAAACGGGGTCAGAAGAAGTTGCCAAAAAAGTGGCAGAAGATGTTGCAGTTAAGCCAATTAAGGAGGTGGAAGAAGAAAAGCCAACAGAAGCTGTGACTAAGAAGGAGGCATCAGCTGAAATTGAAAGCGTGAAACGTGCAGAAGACAAGAAGGAAGTTGAACCAGAAAAATCAGTTGACTCTGATACTCTGAAGGGAGCTGAAGCATCAGCAGAAAGTGTAAAATCTGAGAAGAACGATGCTGAGCTTCAAAAGGAAGAGGAAACAGTTCCTGCACATGGCTCCCTCTCCTTTTCTCTCCTGGAACAAGAGCAGACCAAAGGCGCCCTGCAAACCTCTCGTACGCTTGTTGTGCTCAGGGGCCTTCCAGGAAGTGGTAAAAGCTACTTGGCACGTGTTATAGCTGATGCCTACAAAGACAACTGCTCTGTCGTCTCTGCCGATGAGCATGGGGTAAAGCCAGAGAATCCAGAATCATCAGTGGAAGGATACAAGGCTCTGGATGAGGCTGTGGTGGCCTGCTGCAGTGCAGGAGCTGCTTCCTCTATACTGATGGTGGTGGATGACACCAACCACACCCAGGATCGACTGGCCCGTCTGGGGGAGATTGCAGAGCAGCACAACCTTGTCGCGGTCTTTTTGGAGCCACGTACTGAATGGAGCAGAGATCCAGCACAGCTGACCAAGAAGACCAGGCGTGGACTGGAGGAAGCCCAACTGGAAGCCATGAGAGGTCAACTTGAGGAAATGTCCCTTCCTCTTTACTTTGGCTGGTTCCTTCTGTCCTCCGTCCAGGACAAGGTAAGGTGCACAGCAATGGACTTCCTTAAAACGCTGGACACCTTGGAGGCCTTCAAGAAACACTTGATTGACTGTGAGTGTATTTAAAGTTTTATTTTTTTATATATTATGTTCATTATTACAGGTATTGCACATTAAGTCCTTTTTTAAGCAGATTAATGTCATGCTTTGGCATTTTTAAGATGTAACTGATCTTGGCTTGTATTTTCAGTCACTGGGAAAGCCGAGAAGGAGGTGGATTTGGAGGAGTATTTTGAAGCCAAAGGAACCCTCCATTGCACAACCAAATTCTGCGACTATGGAAAAGCAGAGGGTGCCAAAGAGTATGCAGAGAAACCAGTAAGAAACCTGTCATTAAATTGTGTTCTTGTAAACAAATTTGCAGTAAGTAATCGGATAAAAATAGATCTGATGGCTACATATCTTATGTAGGCATGTTATTACTTACTCATTTTATTTAATGTATTGAGTGAATATTTCAAAGAGCAACATCCTAGCATAGCATATAAAGTTAATCTTGTGAAATTTCCTTTTATCATTTCCACTCTCCAGGCTGTTAAAGATTTCTATGGTTCTGCATTCGAGCTGTCACTGAGTGCTCTCTTTGTGACTCCTCGCACTGTTGGTGCCAGAGTGTCCCTCACAGAGGAGCAGCTTTTGCTGTGGCCAGCTGATGCTGAAAAAGAGGCAGGGTCTGCCTCCATGCCTCTGGGAAGCCGCGCCCATGTTACTCTAGGATGTGCCGAGGGTGTTGAGCCAGTTCAAACAGGTCTGGATCTGCTCGAAATCCTGGCACTGCAGCAGGAAGGCCATCAGGGGGAGCTCATCGAGGAGATGGAGCTTGGCTCGCTGACCTATTACGGAGAAGGAAGGTGGCTGCTCAGTCTCAGAGAGCCTATCTGCTCCTCAGCCTGCTTCTCCAGCTTCTATGGGCACAAGGAGCTTGATCCGGCCAAAAAAGAACCCGAGAAGAAAAAGAAGCAAAAGTGCAACATATTGTAAATGGCAAACATGGGGATGTATGGCCGGGATGACTGGTGAATTAAAACATAGGCTTACGCTGTGCAAGGTTTGTGAGGAGTTTAGGGTTTCAGTTATAGCCACCCTGAATCCACAAGCTGTGTGCCTTTTTTTACTGTTGATTTGCACCACAACCCAAGATGCCTTCAATCCAGTTAGGCTTGTTGTCAACGTTGTTCTATCTTGTTTCACATATCGGTGCCAGAGTTGCAGAACCTGGGTATTTGCTGAGGTGTTGGCTGCAGTTTTAGACTATGGTAGTAAAGCCTCCCACAGCTCAACAGTAATCTAAAACTTAGATTTCCTCTTCTAGATATGTTTGTGTCTCTCAGTATTCAGATGTGAAAAAAAAAAAATAGGTACTTGTCATTGCATGCATCCCAGGTTAACGGTATCAGCATAGTAACACATTTCTGCCCTGCTAAAAGTACCTCTGTTTTTCTTTTGGCTTAGTTGTAAGTGGAAAAAGATTAGCTGTCATTTCAGTGTGCGATGCCTAGGAAGTAATTGTTACAATAGCATATGGGCCAAAGTTATCTATTTGATTAAGTGTATTAGAATCATTGTCATTTATAGAGGTCCTTCCTTGTAAAATCTTTGCACTGTGCCTAGTTTAAAAGGGAGAATGCTGATGAATTTGGCATTTTGTTTCAGCAGCTTGCACTTAGTACTTATCTAATGCTGTGAATCCAAGTTCATGTTTTGCAACTTTTCTACTGCGCAAGACTGCACCCTTGATCCCTTTTTATTCTCTTGAGCACCACTTCATGTATTGTAACTGTAATCTTTGAAGGACAATTCCTACTTTGTGTAGCTCTTATGAATCACTATTTTTGCACTTGTTTTGTACACTTAATAAAAGAACATGCTTTGCTCCAGTAATGCAACTGTCTGTGTGTTCAGTACTGCTAATGCAGTTTGGTGACTGCAACAGTTTATCTGCACATGTTAATTTTCTCAAAGCATTTGGTTGTAGTTGACCATATAAACCAGCAGAGGGTACTCATCCTTTGTGTGGTGTTTCTGAAGATGTGGTAAGATTCTTTTAAATTCATTTGATCTAGCCTCTTGTTCATTGTCAGAATTGGCTTCAACTGGAATAACTACCTCAGGACTATTCAAATACTGCATTTTGAAACATTGTACCACAGACTGGATTGCACCATTTGTCTGATCACACTACAGTTTGCCCTTGCTTGATCTGACATAGGAAATGTATCAGACTATATAGTTGCCAAAAAATAACTGCTGATGGCTCTGCTGAGCTGTAAAATCAGCTGTGTTCCAACACAATCTACAACAAATACTGCTCCTGCTGTCTGAAAAGACACAAAGGGTTAGACATTTTATACTACAGTTCATTTAAAATCTAACGGGAGAAGTACATGGAAGTAAAAGTATTTCAGAATTTGAAAAAGTATTAGCATCAAAATATAAAACTTTAAAAAGTATGTATCATGTGTAAGAGATAAATGGTCCTTTTTTAATGTAGGCTACACCCACAGCCCTGTCAGATGTGTTCCAAATGTAAAACACTTCATTATTCAAAAATGGATATTGTTACTTTTTCACACAATTGAACTGTCCATATTTAGGTTGGTTTGGCCAGAAATCGTACCACAGTACTACTATTACTTGGATTAAAGCTGGATGGATGTTTCATCCATATCCATTACTTCTATCTTGCTGTTTGAACTATTTAATCTGTACTTTTATCTAGCCCTTTCAGCTACTTATGCAATATTTTAGCTGTTTATTTCTATGATGTATTCATTACTTTTAGCTACTTGTTGGGTGTTACAGCTGATTTAAAAAAAAAATCAAAAATTAAAATCATAATCTATTTCTCTTTTAAATTATTTGAGCTGCTCCACAATCTTTCTAAATGCCCCCTGGCAACAGCAGAAATTTCGCCTGACTTTGACTGAAAAAGAGACAATTAAGTGTGTTTACTCTCCACATAAACTATAAATAACTGGTATTGATTTAGATCAGTTTTAGGTTAAGTACAAGACCATGCGCTGGTACTCTACATTCACCTCAAACTGCAGGTTGGTCCGTACACGAGGGTTGTGTGCAATATGAAGTGATTCCCTCATTGGCTGCTATGTAGATAAAGAACAATATCAGCCAATCAACATCCGGCTGTTTGTGTAATCAAACATGAAGTATATGCTTTTGATCAAACATAGTTGCAACATTGATGGATATATATATATATATATATATATATATATATATATATATATATATATATATATATATATATATATATATATATATATATATATATATATATATATATATATATGTACACAGTATTTCCCGTCGTCTTATTTGCCATTTGACCCTCTGTTCGTGTGCGTTCTACCTCATAATGTCCATATTTCCCAGTGTCCCTGAAGGCAGCAATAGAGCATGGTGTGGAATGAACCAATCGGAAGCAAGGAAACATCAGCCAAGCCTATCGGCAGATGGGCTACGAAGACAAAACTCCCAGGAAGCTCTCCGGCACCTCTGGTATCCACAGCCTGCAAGAGGGAAGCAACATTGCTGAGAGAAATCACATACACAACCGAAAAATACTTCTAGAATAGCCAAAGGAAGGAAAAAAAAGGTAAACCACTCATTGTTTTTAAAATAAGCAAATATTTGACTGTGTCTCCTAACTCTCCCTGTCTCTTTTCTTTCTCTCACAAAAAAGTCGAACTGCTTAACGATAGTGACCTAATGTTACACCTGCACTCCTGCTACATCAGGTTAATAGGTTAATAATATAATGTAATATAATATAATATACTATTATAACAAAGATTTCTTGGAATGGTGATGTGGATTGGCAAACAAATGCATTGCTGTCTAACCGGTTTGTAAATGAATGAGCAGTTGGCTGAAACTATGAAACCTTTCTCTCTTACCCTAACCCTTTGTAAAGTCCGGACGGGGTTTGTGTTGTAAAAGTAACTTTCGTCATTTTTTTATCTCACTGACCATCCATCACCCCATATTTTTTAGATGCGATGGTGCGTCATCATCATCAGTTATCTGTTATTGCTGATGTGAATCAGTGGGAATACCTCTGACAGGTCAGCTGTGCAGAGAATGGAGATGATATATGGACCCTGAGCTTTGGGTAATGTTGGAACCTGCGCTGTGGTGACTCAGGGACGATGATCAGTGTAAAAGGTCCATGACAGTCCCATTAATCCATTTAAGAAATTGCTGCCAGGGCAGCATTGTTGAGGAGGGAGTCCTATTTGAGCCAACATCAGGGCTTTCAGCTTCATGAACTACGTAGAAAACGTAGAGTTTGCTTTGATTTTTAGGAGAGATGGTATTTAGTATCAGATACAAATGTTATAATGGCATTGCAGTAAGTTTAAATTTGCCAGTACATTCAAACCTAAACACTTTGGATCAGGTCAGAAGCTGCATTTCTGCAGGATGTACAGTATATTCTTGCTGATTAGACAAGGCAACAATGAGTTGCTAGATTTTAGGATGGAGTTTAATTTGAAAACGTAAAAAGAGGAGACTAATGCTAAACTAGAATGCTACTTCAGTGAAGTAGCATTCTTACTGGCTGCACCATATCTTTGCAAGTGATGTAGTTCTAAGTTACAACATCCAGTTTTTCTTGATCTTGGTCAAGTGATTGAAAAAAAAAAATATTATTATATATATTAATATATGTTGCGTCTTATGTGTCTCCTCTAGAAAGATAAAGAAGCCTCTGTTCTGTGTATAGATAGTATAAAGATTTATTCACGTTTGGTTTTATGTGATTATTTATATGAAAGTTCATGTAGGTGGAATTAACCTTTTACATGGCTTTGTTCTGATACTAATAGCAGCTGTATTGATGCATCCTCGTTGGGAGAAATGATTGAATATCACTGTTTTTAAAGTTCATCCCTGATGTTCTGTTGTGATTTGTGCGTGTTGGTCCTGTTGGAGATGACCTAATTGAGTGACGCTTGTGGCCAAAGTGTAAAGGTCACAACTCCTCCCTTTTGCAATAAAATGTATGGATGCTATTACATCATATTTTTTTGAATTTCTTGCTTTACTTCCGGCATAGTCTTACATTCACGTGTTCACAAGTGACAAACGATGGCTTAGGGTTAACCATGTCTATCTAATTGTTCACATCAGACCATCAACCTGTCACTTCTGTAAATTATTTGCAGTTGTAGACTGGTGGTGAGAGTCCAAGTACTACACTCTGCACACTCACTGCTGTAGGAACCTGTTCTGGTTTGAGTGGCAAATAAGTGCTCTTTACCTTATTAGTGTGCAGGTCAAACAAAATTAGGCTTATCATGTTAAATTTAGCTTCACTTTCTGTGTCTTGCTGGGTTCAGCAAACTAAAAAAATCGGACTACAAAAGGACAGATGGTCTGAATGTACAGATAGTATGTAATCTGATTTTATAGCAGTCTCTCTTAATTCTGTGAAGTTCAACTGCATTATGCCAGGCAGTTTGTGGACAATATAAATTACAGCGCTGTCTTTCACCTGGCCACCAGACCATTTCTTGACTCTTCTGACAGCAGAGGATGCCAAACATGGTGTTTATGTTTTCCTTATCATTAACATCTTGCATGAATTCAGAAAGCAGTAAAAACCTTTAAACTCATGTGCTCATTCCATATCTCTACCCATTGTCAATGCCAGTTTTTCTGTATTCATCCATCTCCCTGCTCATCTTTGTATCTCCCAATCCATCTCTCTCTGTCTGTTTGCCCCTCCTTTTAGGCCAGTCTAACCTAAGCAGTCATGTCAGCCAAAGCCATCTCCGAGCAGACAGGAAAGGAGTTCCTCTACAAGCACATCTGCACATCGGCAGCTGTTCAGAACAGATTCCGCTATGCCAACGTTACTGCCGAGACCGACTTTGACCGACTGGCGCAAGATCACCCGTGGCTGCTCACAGAGGTACCCAGTCATGACAAAATAAGTTTTAAAAGAATAAGATGTTCTTAAGCTTTGTTATAGCACAAATGTATAAATGCCTAAAGCGCAGTCCTTCTTGAGGTTGTGGAAAATGATCTCCTCTTACAGTCGCATTGCCCTGCTTTCAGATCAACTCTCTCACTGTTCTTCATAGCGAAGCTCTAACCGATAGATGGGTTGTAATAGAAGTTAATTGAATAACTTTGTGACTCATCTTGAAGGAGAAGATGACATTCTCCCTTTGCGTCTCCCTCCTGGCTGAATGTTTTTATCTGGAAGGTACGAGGAAGATGGGGTGGGCAGATACATGGCGATATGTGCTGCGGTAGAATTGATTAGGAAATTGCATTAACTTCCACCCTCTGCCCTCTCTTTCTTTGCTCACTGGCGAGCACCCAGATACTAATGGATCCGCTGTCATAAATCATTCTCTTTATCTGCCTTGCAAGAGAGGAAACCGACTCAGTCAGTGGGGATTGGATTTAATTTTGTATTTGCATCAGATGGGAGAGAGTCCTTCTTCAATAACATTCACCTCAACTTTCAAGTGATAATTATGGTTTGAGGATTGGAGATTTGCTGATGAACCCAGATATCTCTAAATGATAACTAACAATATCAGTAAATATCTGCCGTCACATGTTGGAAAACAAAATGAACAAATTTAAGTTTTTTGTGTCATGGCTATTTTTCAAATGCAATTATCAAACACATTTCTGTGCTGGAGTCCTGTTTTAATCTGCTTTCTTATTTTTCTTTTCTTCTTTAATTGCTGAATCAATTGCACCATACATTTTCAACAAAAAAAAAAACAGTAAAACATGCCCATCACACAATTTCCTAAAGCCAAAGTTGACAAGTTCAAATTGCTTGTTTTGTCGTTGTTGTTGATAAGAGTCCAAAACAATATGCTGACTATAATGGAAAACTAGCAAACAAACATATGATGATTGCACCTGATGAATTTTGGGTATTTTTTACCTGAACAATTCATCTTCAATCAAAATTTTTACAGATTAATTTTGTAATCTGGATCATTTCAGCTCTAGTTGAATCGAAAGAAAGCAGTAAACGGCCTATGTGAAATGTCATTTTAATAATGGTTTGATTTAATTACCATGTTACTTTCAACAAATAAATATTCTGTCATGATGTGAATGCAACAGAGCAGCTTTAGAAATCATCTCTATAAACTCCTTTTGGGTTTTTTTTCAATTTGTAAACCTATAACATGCACAAAAAAGATTTATAACACAATAAAGGAAAGGGATAAAGCCAAAAAGCATAATAAGGCTAAATGTAGGTACCTTTTGGTCTTGCTAAAATGTACCATTATGTATCTTCATCCTCTAGAGGCTGGTGGTGAAGCCAGACCAGCTGATCAAGAGGCGAGGAAAGCTGGGCCTGGTCGGCGTCAACCTGGACCTGAAGGGCGTCCGAGAGTGGCTGAAGTCCCGCTTCATGAAAGAGACGACAGTACGTCATCCACCCTCTCTGCTGTTTCTCAGCTGATTGCTTTCCCCCATCCCCTTTACACCCCTTTGATCAATATTATCCCAGAGCTTTATTCAGACCTTCCTTCTTTTGCCCTTTCCTTCACCACCCGTCCCTCTTCTGCACTGATAACATTTGGTTTGGTTTGCCTGATGTGGTTTTCCCTGAACAGCTGCCCAGATTGTTGAGGGGTTTAGAATCAGTCCGCTGGTACTAAATCAGTCCAGTCAGCTGAAGCGCTAGTGGATATACACTCAGTCCATGTATCCAGTCAGCATAACCACGCTACATAGATACATCACTGTGCCACTGAGATGCTGCTTTGCCTCATAAACCTAGAAGCAAGTTACGGAGAGACTAGGATGGTTCATAAAACACTGTGTCTGTGTGTGTCTGTGTGTGTCTGTGTGTCTGTGTGTCTGTGTGTCTCTGTGTCTCTGTGTCTGTGTGTGTGTGTGTGTGTGTGTGTGTGTGTGTGTGTGTGTGTGTGTGTGTGTGTGTGTGTGTGTGTGTGTGTGTGTGTGTGTGTGTGTGTGTGTGTGTGTGTGTGTGTGTGTGTGTGTGTGTGTGTGTGTGTGTGTGTGTGTGTGTGTGTGTGTGTGTGTGTGTGTGTGTGTGTGTGTGTGTGTGTGTGTGTGTGTTGTAGTACTGAGAATGTGTAGATATATCTCTTTACAGCTGCTGCTGCTGGTGGCAGTACATAGGAATACATAATGTCACAGCTACTGTGGGCAGTGTTTCAGCTTGTATGTTATCTAGAATAGTGTTAAAGTAATTACACAGATAAATTACCATCTGAGGCACAGCATTTTGTGGACAAACACTTTTATAGTATTTTTTTGTTTTATCTCTGGTGCGGTTAGAAAGCTATATTCTAGCATGTTTCCACTTACATAGAAGTGTCTTACCTGACTACTTATTACTGCTAGTCTACTTCTTGTTTTGTTCAGCTGGCCTCTGAGCTTATCTTAGAGAAATCATCAGAGTAGTTCTGGTTAGAGGAACAAGTCAGGCAGCTGTGAAAAACGTCACACACTTTACATTTCCTTTTCACTTCCTTCCATTTGTTATGCTCAATGCTATTCTATGCCCGGTAGCCTACAATGCTTCACTTTATTAAATGAGTGTTCATATTTTGTATAAATATGTTACCATAAGTGGTTCAATTGAATCATTCATACACAAATTGCATTCACAATTGGCTATCTTTGAATGGCTTTCTTTTTCTTCTTTGCGGCAGTAATGGAGGTGTCAGTTCATCTATCTGAATTGGCGTAAGCCCCTTGTGGTTTTTTTTTTTTTTTTTATCAGATAGGCTTTCTTTTTCCGTTTTTCACCTGTCACCATATTCCTATTTATTTCCACACTTCAAAATGGCAACTCCCTCTCTGCCCTTTTTATTATTTTGTTTTGTTCTCTCTGGCTGGTTGCTCTCAGCTGGTCCCTGGTTACTTTATGCCTTATGGCCTTTAACAGAGGAATGATGACAGCCTCACCAAATGAGCTATGGCTGTGTTAGCGGGGCTTGGCAGAGAGCAATACATGACATTTTCTTTCTCCAGCTTCTCAACCTGTCTCATTTTCTTTTGAAGCGGTAATTGACTTACATATTTAATCATTTGGATTTAATATACCTTTTGTCCCCTCTTCCCACCAGTCCATGAAAGAATGTTTGAAAATGTGTGTTGGGACTGATTCATTAATATGGAAATGCCCACAATCTATAGACCCGTCAGATCCTGTAATGGGAGTTAATGCTAATACATTGTCTACTTAGCATTTCATTTCTTAAAGCAATTATTTTGTTGATCCTCAGGTGGGAAAAGCCAAGGGTGTGCTCAAGAACTTCCTCATCGAGCCATTTGTCCCCCATAAACAGGTAAAGCACTTGTTACATATCTACCATCTCATCATGCCTTATTTATACGTCACCACTACTACAAGGAGACTCTAGAAGCAGTGATAATGCAAAATCTATTGTAAAGAAACATTTTATGTGACGTCTGTGTCATTATAATGGCTCATTGTGCAGGACGAGGAGTTCTACGTGTGCATTTACGCCACCCGCGAGGGCGACTATGTGCTGTTTCACCATGAGGGAGGGGTGGATGTGGGAGATGTGGATGCCAAGGCGAAAAAGCTGCTAATTGGGGTGGATGAAAAGATCAGTGAAGACTCTGTGAAGAAAGTGCTGCTTACTCACGTCCCTAAAGACAAGAAAGGGTGAGTTAGATGGAGAAAAAAAGTATTTGTAGTGCATGCAAAACCTAAGCTTTGTGTTAATGATAGAGAGTAAAAACATACTGTGAGTGGACACAGTATTGACAATATAATACATGTAGAATTGAATGCAATTGAACCAATTAAAGCTTATAGTGTGTTAGAGATGTATTTCTTCAACACTGGTAATTTTTCGTGCTATAGTTTGTGTTTGTGTTGCTTGCAACGTATGCTAAGGTGGAGATCGGCCACTTTAGAAAATAAAAATAAACAGAGTCTAATACATCAAAATCAGACACTAGAGTTACACCAAGAGCTCTGTGATAATGTTCCCAATTGAAATTACATTTCATAAGCTTAATATTTAATAGAATTGTTTTCTTTTTCATATGATTGATTGCACCTGGTGCATATTTAGCTTTTTGTAGAATGTTGATACCCATGCATAAATCATGTCTTATAGCATGTCAGTGTATATTCATACACCCAAAATTAGCAGTTAATTGTTGAAGTTCATATGTGCAAGCCGTTTAGATGAGAATGCATGATTTCCATGTCAAACTGATTATCAAATGACAAATAAAAGGTATTTTATTTTGTGCTCTCAAAACAGTTAGCACCTTCAAGATTTTTAGATACGCTTCACTACCGATGTATTTGGGTAGCATGTGGGGAGGAGCAGGTGGAAATGAGCGGAGGATTTCCATTAGGCGAATGACAAACTCTCCTCTGCTTCGCCTTGCTTCATCCAGCCTCCACCCCCACCCTTTAAAACTACAGCCACATTCAGAGCACGTCCGTTTGTCTTGATGGGTGCGATACATCTCTCCAGCAGTCCTCTGGAGATGGCAGATTCTGGCCAGACTCACTGTCTTGGCTGACATTGAAGAAGCTGCCCCAGATATCACTCTGCCAACCCCAGCTCACCCCATACACGTTTCTCCTCACACTTTGGATTAAAAACAAAAGTGGCACTTGGCCAGTTTTCCTGCCCTCCAATCAAAAGCAGACATAGAAAGCTCAGTCACGCAGGGATTTGGTCCTAGTTTTCCCCCACAGGCCTGTCGGAGTCCTGACAACAAGCTGACATGGGTACAAAGGATCAGAGCTGCCGGCACACTTGACAGGCAGGAGAGCAAAATACTGCCTCACCCCACCTCCCCCAGAAACCCCCCTCTCCTCACAGCTCTGTTTTGACATGTCAAGGAAGAAGTAAATTAGATTGTTCCTAATCTAATGCAGCTAATTTACAGGTGGACTGTTTCCTGTCCAATTCAACCTTAATAATTTGTCAACAATATTGCCTGTAGTTGTCATGGTTTGAATTATGTGGAAATTAGCTGACATAAATATAATATAATTACTAGTATATAATAATGTATGATGGCCATGCAATTTATTTTTTTAAATTACTAGGCAGATGTTGTACAGGAACATTGTATTCTATAGCCCAGTATTAAAGTGCTCATATTACTCATTTTCAGGTTCATAATTGTATTTAGTAGGGCTGTAACAATACTCCAAACCCAAAATTCGGTTCATATCACGATTTGATATATTTAAGATATATTTATTAAATAACATTTGAAAAACCACCAAAGAACAATATTAACTATGCAAATTATTAACAACATAACTAAGTAAAATAAATAAAATATAATAAAAAGTTATAATACTTCTGTTTTCTTTGTAATAAAATATTGTTGAAAAACAAACAGAGCTAAATTCCATTGTGATGATTCAAGCATGTTGAAAATACTTCTTCAGTCAAGTTCTCTTACATTTAAAAAGTCAATTAAATGGCTACTGTTTCACAGTCCTGTGCAGGGTCCGAAATTAACAGTCGCCAAATGTGGCGGCGGGCTGACACACAAGCGCATAAACACTGGCGCACACACCAGCCACTACCTTATTGATTGCTAGCGTTTAATTCAGGCTAATTAATTGGCTAGTAAGGTACGACTTGTGGCAGCCAGCCTTCCAAGAGAGCACAGGAAACTTGAGTTTCAGGTCACCTGTCACGGGAGGCTCTGACACTCTGACTTTCCACACTCCATGTCCGAGGATAGCTGTAGGCTTGTACCGGTGTTGATGTTTTGTGCATTGTCGGACACACTCAGCCACTTTCCTGAAACCGCTTGGGGGACTGACACAGTGATCCCCGGCGAGCACCGAATGTCCGAGCCCTTGTCCACCGCTTCCACCTGCGAGTTGTGAGCTGTGTGCCTGCCTGGTATACTCTCGGACGGCTGATTTAACTCGCTGGTCCTCATCGATATAGTTTCATGTGTCACATACTGTAGCTCTCCACAAGCAGAAAAAAGAAGCTTAAAATGCAACTTGTGATGTGATATTGTCATCTGGACAGAAAAGATAACTCTGGAAGGGGAGTGGCGCGATTCTGCCTTCTCACAGCGCGACACAGGTTTGTGGATCTGAGTGTCCCCCTTTCGGTTTCATTTTGCATATCGTTACAGCCAGTATTTAGAGGTTACAGCTAGTATTTAGAGGTTGTACCAGAATAGGTTTATGTGGTTTAATTTTCAAAAAACACCATATTTTTGTTGTACTGCATATTGCTGTAGCTCTTCTTTTCACCCTGTGTGTTGAGCTCTCTGTTTTAGCTACAGAGTGAGGCATCACACTTCTGTTCCATCTTTGTTGGGAGTTACACATACGCACTAGCTAGGTAAGGACTACTAGCCAGTCAGAAGCAGAGTATGAGGACGTGCCACGCTAGCAGCTAGGCGGGCATTATAACGTGTGTTACAAAGTGACGCACGTTCATCTCTGAAGTAAAGGCTGGATACAGTAGAGCTGTTTGGAGTTGTTTGTGAACAGTGTTTTCTGATGTTAAGTCCCTTTGGGGTGGACTTAAAAAAAAGATATATAACACAATAAAGGAAAAGGCAAAAAGCATAATATGAGCACTTTAAAGAATTAAGAATGAAAAACCTTCAACTTTACTCTGTTGGTGTTCTGGGAAATCTGGTTTGCAGATCACTGATCTAAAACATATAAGCAAACTAAAATTTATTTATATTTTATATTTATTTACATACATACATACATACATACATACATACATACATACAGGCCAAACGTTTGAACACACCTTCTCATTCAATGTGTTTCCTTTATTTTCATGACCATTCACATTGTAGATTATCACTGAAGGCATCAAAACTATGAATGAAGACATGTGGAATTATGTACTTAACAAAAAAGTGTGAAATAACTGAAAACATGTCTTATATTCTAGTTTCTTCAAAGTAGCCACCCTTTCCTTTTTTGATAGCGCTGCAAACCCTTTGTGTTCTCTTGATGAGCTTCATGAGGTAGTCACCTGAAATGGTTTTCATTTCACAGGTGTGCCTTGTCAGGGTTAATTAGTGAAATTTACTGCCTTATTAATGGAGTTGAGACCATCAGTTGTGTTGTGCATAAGTCAGGTTGATACACAGCCAACAGCCCTATTGGACTGTTAGAATTCATATTATGACAAGAACCAATCAGCTAAGTAAAGAGAAACGAGTGGCCATCATTACTTTAAGGAATGAAGGTCAGTCGGTCTGTAAAATTGCAAAAACTTTGAATGTGTCCCTAAGTGCAGTTGCAAAAACCATCAAGCACTACAACAAAACTGGCTCACATGAGGACCGCCCCAGGAAAGGAAGACCAAGAGTCACCTCTGCTGCTGAGGATTAGTTCATCTGAGTCTCCAGCCTCAGAAATCCCAAGTTAACAGCAGCTCAGATTAGAGACCAGATGAATACCACACAGTTCTAGCAGCAGACACATCTCTAGAACAACTGTTAAGAGGAGACCGAATCAGGCCTTCGTGGTCAAATAGCAGCTAGGAAACGACTGCTAAGGAGAGGCGACAAGCAGAAGAGATTTGTTTGGGCCAAGAAACACAAGGAATTGACATTAGACCAGTGGAAATCTGGCCTTTGGTCTGATGAGTCCAAGTTTGAGATCCTTGGTTCCAACCGCCGTGTCTTTGCGCGATGGAGAAAAGGTGACCGGATGGATTCTACATGCCTGGTTTGGACCGTAAAGCATGGAGGAGGTGTGATGGTGTGGGGTTGCTTTACTGGTGACATTGTTTGGGATTTATTCAAAATTAAAGGCCTACTGAACCAGCATGGCTACCACAGCATCCTGCAGTGGCATCCCATCCGGTTTGCGTTTAGTTGGACCATCATTTATTTTTCAACAGGACAATGACCCAAACACACCTCCAGGCTGTGTAAGGGCTATTTGACCAAGAAAGAGAGTGATGGAGTGCTGCGCCTCCACAGTCACCAGACCTGAACCCAATCGAGATGGTTTGGGGAGAGCTGGACCGCAGAGTGAAAACAAAAGGGCCAACAAGTGCTGAACATCTCTGGGAACTCCTTCAAGACTGTTGGGAAACCATTTCAGGTGACTACCTCTTGAAGCTCATCAAGAGAATTTCAAGAGTGTGCAAAGCAGTAATCGGAGCAAAGGGTGGCTACTTTGAAGAAACTAGAATAGAAGACATGTTTTCAGTTATTTCACAGTTTTTTGTTAAGTACATAATTCCATGTGTTCATTCATAGTTTCGATGCCTTCAATGATAATCTACAATGTAAATAGTCATGAAAATAAAGGAAATTCATTGAATGAGAAGGTGTGTTCAAACTTTTGGCATGTACTTTATATATAATTATTGCTTACATATACCCATTGTACAGTTTGCTTTGGAGCTCTTTGCTATGCTGTGAATATTTAGCAAGTTAGAAGATGATTAAATGGCCATTTGTGCATTCAGTTAACTATTAATGTGACAGTGATCCCACACCTTAAGGGCCACATCTAATATCATTATGTTCATAGTCGATCTACAAATTATTTTTGCGATTAATCAATTGCTTTGTCCACAAAATATCAAATGGTGACAAAATGCATATTACTGTTTCCCAAAGCTGTTTTGTCTGAACAACAGCCCAAAACCTAAAGATATTCAATTCCTCACAAGAGACACAGAATATATTTGCATTTAAGAGGCCAATACCAACAAGTGTTTGGTACTTTTGCTTGAAAAGTGACCCAAATTAATAGTGAATTATCAAAATAGTTACAAATTGATTTTCTGTCGATTGATTAATCAACCTATTATTTTAGCTTTAACGTGAAAAAAAAAAACTCATTTAAATTGTAACATGATTAGTTTTACATCCGCTGTCAATTCTGGGGCTGCAGCAACAGATCCAAAGATGTTTCCTGTGTTGCCCTCTCTGCAGGGCCCTGGCCAGCTTCATCGTTGGGCTCTTCAACCTGTATGAGGACCTGTTCTTCACATATCTGGAGATCAATCCACTAGGTAGGTTGTTTTTTGTTTACTTTTCTTAAATCCCTAGTACATTGTTTTCTGTCTGAACAAGCAATCAGGATGGCATACATATTTTATTCCAATGCAGATTCATAAATATGTTATCCGATTATGAAATTGGAAAAGGGACATCAAAAGGAAATCGGAGATGAAAACATCAATGCATAATAAAACATAATCTTAAAACCAAGAGGCAGAAGTTTATTCTGCCTCAGTTTTTACACTGAGGGCGGAAACCATTAAATAATTCATGCACTTCCTGTTTGATGGAGGCAGCGTGTATTTATAATGTAGTAATTGGGCACAAGCATGTGCCCTCTGGCAGCTGTTTGTGTTGATGTAGCAAGGCTGCTGAGATCGGCTGTCCCTGCTTTGATTTCATACAACTTCCTCCCCATCTTGGCTCTCCTTCCACCTCCTGCAGGGACAGCAAAAAGGTTGTGGTCACCTGCGCCCAATGTATGCTCCTTTCAGGCTAACATAATGAAACTCAGTGGGTAGGTGGAAACCTTGTAGGACTATAGATCACAATGCTTTTTTCACCCTCTTCTCTCAGTGGTCACAAAAGATGGAGTTTACGTGCTGGACATGGCAGCCAAGATCGATGCCACAGCTGACTATATCTGCAAGGCCAAGTGGGGTGACGTGGAGTTCCCTCCACCCTTCGGCAGGGAGGCCTATCCAGAGGTGAGGGAGGAATGGAAAGACCGAACTAGCAATCCACCAGATTCCAATCTGTCAGCATTATATACCTCCAAAGAGGGAAACATGTTGATGTAATTTACTATACTGTAATGAGATATATGAGATGCTTTATTAGAACAGCTCTGAGTTTGTTTTTTTGATTGTCTTTTAAAACCTCTCAGTGTCTACTATTGAAAAATGGGATCTAAATCACCTGCTCGACAGAGCTCAATAATATGCATACAGGACTTTTTTCTGTTTGGCTAATGTGCGTAGGAGCTGGTTTGAGATGTACTGTCTGTGTACCAGACGGGCTGGTCTAATTGGCTGCTGTGAGTCTAGAGTGGAGATGAGGGACAGCGGGTGCCTTTGATTTTTTTTTTTTCTTTTTTTTTTTTACAATCAGCCACCAGCTGTGGCCCTAACAGTCACAAACAACCACTGATGCACATCACATCCATTCTCACTCTTAACATTTCTTCAATATTTCCAACTAATAGCTCTTTAAAAATCAATGTGAGCACAGGAAATAAATTGTGGCCAAATGGAGAGGTGCTTGAGCAAGTCCTGCTCTGATTTAAGGCCGCAATGTCACACACACACACACACACACACACCTGCTTCTGTAGCATTCATATAACCTGTCTCTCACCTCTTCATTGACTGTTTGCTTTAACTTTTGCAGGAGGCCTACATTGCCGACCTTGATGCCAAGAGTGGTGCCAGCCTCAAACTGACCCTGCTCAACCCCCGAGGCAGGATCTGGACCATGGTGGCAGGAGGAGGTGCCTCAGTGGTGTACAGGTACCCAGTCACAGTGCCAGATCAGGACTACATAAATCAAAGCCTGAATAAATAAAATGCCAGTAGCAATGGATTTAAAAATAGTTCAACTGGATGTTTTCTTCTGGTTGCTTAAATTGTCCCCCAACTTTATCCTCATTACATGATTACACTACGCATAAGTGAGTTTAGCTTTAGGAGTGTATGCCAGTAATGCAGTAGTGAGACGGATGGTGCAGCAGCTCAGGCTCTGCCTGTTCAGCTGTCTGCTAAATTGGATTCTTAGATGTTGACATTTTAGTGAGAGTCTGGAGGAATGATTGGTGTCTCCCTGGCTCTCTCGTCTGTCGGAGGTGTAAAGCGTAACATGTACATCAGCCATGACTAATTATTTCCTCAGGGCACACTGCAGTTGTTGTGTCTGTTTGCAGTGCAATATTAATTCAGAGCAGATGAAAAAGTGCATTTAGTGTTAAGTGCAAGTTAAGCCACTGATTTTCTTGAAACGTTGATATGACTGTCCCAGCATAGAAGACACACAGCTGTTGTTGCTGTTGCTTTTTTCCTCTGTTTGGGTGACTAATATAAAACTCTCCTAGTGACACAATCTGTGACCTGGGTGGCGTCAACGAGCTAGCCAATTATGGGGAGTATTCAGGAGCACCAAGCGAACAGCAGACGTATGACTACGCCAAGACTATTCTGTCTCTGATGACCAGAGAAAAGCACCCTGATGGTAGGAAAACGGCTCTGTCGAAACTTTCTTTTTACTATAAAGTGGTCTTTTTATTTATATATATATATATATATATATATATATATATATATATATATATATATATATATATATATATATATATATATTACAGTGGTGTGAAAAGTGTTTGCCCCTTCCTCATTTCCTGTTCCTTTGCATGTTTGTCACACTTAAGTGTTTCGAACATCAAACCAATTTAAACAATAGTCAAGGACAACACAAGTAAACACAAAATGCAATTTGTAAATGAAGGTGTTTATTATTAAAGGTGAAAAAAAATCCAAACCATCATGGCCCTGTGTGAAAAAGTGATTGCCCCCTAAACCTAATAACTGGTTGGGCCACCCTTAGCAGCAACAACTGCAACCAAGCGTTTGCGATAATGTGCAATGAGGCTTTTACAGCGTCCTGGAGGAATTTTGGCCCACTCATCTTTGCAGAATTGTCCTAATTCAGTTACATTAGAGGGTTTTCGAGCATGAACGGCCTTTTTAAGGTCATACCACAACATCTCAATAGGATTCAGGTCAGGACTTTGGCTAGGCCACTCCAAAGTCTTCATTTTGTTTTTCTTCAGCCATTCGGTGGTGGACTTGCTGGTGTGTTTAGGATCATTGTCCTGCTGCAGAACCCAAGTTCGTTTCAGCTTGAGTACACGAACAGATGGTCGGACATTCTCCTTCAGGATCTCTTGGTAGACAGCAGAATTCATAGTTCCTTTTATCACGGCAAGTCTTCCAGGTCCTGAAGCAGCAAAACAGCCCCAGACCATCACACTACCACCACCATATTTTACTGTTGGTATAATGTTCTTTTTATGAAATGCAGTGTTCCTTCTACGCCAGATATACTTGGACACACACCTTCCAAAGAGTTCCACTTTTGTCTCATCGGTCCACAGAATGTTGTCCCAAAAGTCTTGGGGATCATCAAGATGTGTTGTGGAGAAATTGAGACGAGCTTTGATGTTCTTTTTGCTCAGCAGTGGTTTTCTCCTTGGAACTCTGCCATGCAGGCCATTTTTGCCCAGTCTTTTCCTGATGGTGGAGGCATGAACGCTGACCTTAACTGAGGCAAGTGAGGCCTGCAGTTCTTTGGACGTTGTTGTGGGGTCTTTTGTGACCTCTTGGATGAGTCGTCGCTGCGCTCTTGGGGTAATTTTGGGCGGCCGGCCACTCCTGGGAAGGTTCACCACTGTTCCATGTCTTCGCCATTTGTGGATAATGGCTCTCACTGTGGTTCGCTGGATTCCCAAAGCTTTGGAAATGGCTTTATAACCCTTTCCAGACTGATAGATCTCAATTACTTTCTTTCTCAATTGTTCCTGAATTTCTTTGGGTCTCGGCATGATGTGTAGCTTTTAAGGATCTTCTGGTGGACCTTACTGTGTCAAGCAGCTCCTATTTAAGTGATGCCTTGATTGTGAACAGGTGTGGCAATAATCAGGCCTGGGTGTGGCTAGAGAAATTGAACTCAGGTGTGGACAACCACAGTTATAGTATGTTTTAACAAGGGGGGCAATCACTTTTTCACACAGGGCCATGATGGTTTGGATTTTTTTTCACCTTTAATAATAAACACCTTCATTTACAAATTGCATTTTGTGTTTACTTGTGTTGTCCTTGACTATTGTTTAAATTGGTTTGATGTTCCGAAACACTTAAGTGTGACAAACATGCAAAGGAACAGGAAATGAGGAAGGGGGCAAACACTTTTTCACACCACTGTATGTTTCTATAACGTTTTACAGGAAAGGTTTTGATCATTGGGGGAAGCATTGCAAACTTCACAAATGTTGCTGCAACATTTAAGGTAAAGTATCGCCCTGCCTTTTGTTTATGTAGTGGCCTTAATATTACTTACTCAATATCAAGTTATTCACTGAGCAGATCCTTGTCTTTGCTAGGGGATTGTTCGGGCCATCAGGGACTATCAGGTGCCACTCAAGGAGCATGAGGTCACCATATTTGTCCGTCGTGGAGGCCCCAACTACCAGGAAGGTCTCAGAGTGATGGGAGAAGTCGGTATGATGTACTTTACGCTCATTTATATTTATGTTATTTTGAGTGCATTTTTATCTGCAAGCAACTGCTGATTTCATACACAACATTTAATTTGCTTCTGCCTACTCTCCTCAGGCAAGACAACTGGGATCCCCATCCATGTCTTTGGCACAGAAACTCACATGACTGCCATTGTTGGCATGGCACTGGGCCACCGGCCAATCCCCAACCAGCCTCCTGTTGCAGCCCACACTGCCAACTTCCTTCTCAACTCCAGCGGCAGCACATCGGTATGACACATACTGACTTCACGAGGACGAATAGGCTGTCATGATGTGGTGTCTGTTCACTGTGCAGTGAATTTACATTATCAACTCCACCAATAGTGCTGTGCAGTTCAGTGACAGAGTGAGCAGAAGACTGGCATGCCACAGCCTCTGTTTCAGCTACTGTCTCGTCCTTTTAGTGAACTGGATTGTCAGAAGCCCAATGGCTCTTTTGTATAAGAGCATTGCAGAGCATTGTGTGCTTCTCTCACTCAAATACTTGTGTGGCCTCAGTCGGTAACGCACTGCAGCTGCCCCGAGGCCGCCATTAGGGCTGTGCAGTGTGTAGGCTTTCAGAAAAAGTGAGTGTGCCTGCACACGTGTGCATATACATGCATAAAAATGACATGGACAAATAAAACATTATACTAACATAGTACAGATAAAGTAAGACTATTACAAAAGTCATAAAAAGTATGAATTTTTTTATTATGAATTTATATGACCAGATTTTGTTAATCCTTTTGTTTAAGAATTGAATGAAAGTTTCCACTCTAAAGCATAAAGCACTTCCATCCAAAGCTCTACTTGTGTGGCCGATGGCATGACAAATCAAGACCACTAAAACTCACAGTTTAACTCGTATGCAGGCATTGTCTTAAAAAATAACCTGAAGTTTTGAGGCTACCCTGCTCCTTCATCAAGCTTATATAAACAAGTTTTGCACAAAGTCTTGAAAGTTTGGAGATGCTGAAAGGTTAAAGTTAGAAATATGTTTGACTTTGAATATATAAAAATGCTTGATTTTCAATATAATCTGGTGTTTCATCTACATAATCACTCATGTAAACCCAAACTTTTTATATTTGAAATGACAAAAGTCAAAGTGTTTGAATTATACTCTTATGAAGCTGTACAACCATGTATAAAGGACCACTGTTTTGCCAGTTTTTACAGTTAAAGCAGTCTCAACAGATATGTGCTCATTAGCACACACACCTTTTGAAAATGTGCATAACGGAATTAAAAAAAGAGATAAATCTTCGTTTTCATTTCCAGACCCCAGTATCCAGCAGAACTGCTTCTTTCTCTGAAAACCGAGCCAGACTTGAGGGCTCACCAGCCAAGAAGGTCAAAACTGGAGCTCCTATTGGTAAAAAAAAAAAAAAACACACACACACATTGCACACACATACACAGAGCAGGCTTTGATGTGTTTTCATGCATGGGTCTACCGCAGGGCAGCATGATAGGTGGATGCCTTGTGATCCTACATGGTTGTGTTTAGGTATTATAGCTCCCCCTTTGGATAGCAGGAGGACTCTGCAATCCAAACTCACTAAAATGGAAGTTCAGTGTACTGAGATAGATGACTGACACGTACGCACCTAATACAAAGCTCGACATGTCTTTATTGTTTACTGTAATAATGTTAAAAAAGATAAATCAGTAACTTAACTTTGTTTATAATCCCAGAATCCTGAACCAATTTCTATTGTATTGTTCTTATTGTAGCCCGAAAAAGGCCTCATTGACCTCTGGTAATCCTCATGTCAGTGGTGTTAATTATTATTTTTTAACTTCATTCAGTGTCTTTCCTCCCCCTAGTTAAGGCAACTAACCTCTTCAGCAAACACACCAAGTCTATAGTGTGGGGTATGCAGACCCGGGCAGTACAGGGTATGCTGGACTTTGACTATGTCTGCTCCAGAGATGAGCCATCTGTCGCAGCCATGGTCTACCCATTCACGTAACTGTCCTTCTTCTTTAGTTTGTGTGTACTTTGTTGTGATGTCATAGCTCTCAATTCATAATAATTAATTTAATGTAATAAAAATGTATCTCTTAAGTAAACAGTGTCCTTTCACTGTTTGACAAATGTATATTCTACATGGCTGCCTTACAGTGGAGACCACAAACAGAAGTACTATTGGGGCCATAAAGAGATCCTCATCCCTGTCTATAAGAACATGAGTGATGCCATGAAGAAGCACCCAGATGTGGACGTGCTTATCAACTTTGCCTCTTTGCGTTCAGCCTTTGATAGCACCATGGAGACCATGCAGTACCCACAGGTAAATGCACCATCATCCTGCACCATCTGCAAGGTACTTAACAGCGGAGGAATAACGCTGAGCCTTTCTATTCATTTGCTTTCAGATTCACACCATTGCCATCATTGCTGAGGGAATCCCTGAAGCCCATACCAGGAAGATCATCAAGGTTGCTGATGAGAAGGGTGTTACAATCATTGGACCAGCAACCGTTAGTCTCGCTTTACTTGTCATTAGACTTATAGCGATTTGACTGTTCTTTTATCTGAGCAAACCAGCAAATCTCCGCATCTGCATCTCTGCATCTTTTGTCCAGGTTGGAGGAATTAAGCCAGGCTGTTTCAAGATCGGGAACACAGGAGGCATGCTGGATAACATCCTCGCCTCCAAGCTGTATCGCCCAGGCAGTGTGGCCTACGTGTCTCGCTCAGGTGGCATGTCCAATGAACTCAACAACATAATCTCGCGCACCACTGACGGTGTTTTTGAAGGTGTGGCCATTGGAGGGGACAGGTATGTAAATGTCCTTTTATCTGCAGTATGTAAGCATGTGGGTTTGAATTGGCCTTTTAATTTTGGTCTTTTCTGCAGATACCCAGGCTCTGTGTTTACTGACCATGTGCTGCGCTACCAAGACACTCCTGGAGTAAAAATGATTGTTGTACTGGGAGAGGTGAGAAACAAATCTACACACACTGGTGCCTGCAGCTTTATTGATTTGCTACATCCTGAATATGTCTCTGCCTTCCACAGATCGGAGGCATAGAGGAGTACAAGATCTGCGATGCTATCAAACAGGGCAGGATCACAAAGCCAGTGGTATGCTGGTGTATTGGTACCTGTGCTACCATGTTCTCCTCAGAGGTGAGAGGGCAGGTGTAGAGTCTGGTGCATTGCACAGTGAGAGATTTTTAATAAAATGTCTGACCGACGTTGAACCTTTTGTCCCCTCCCCCCTCAGGTTCAGTTCGGCCATGCAGGAGCTTGTGCCAGCCAGGCCTCTGAGACAGCAGTAGCTAAGAACATGGCTCTGAAGGAGGCTGGTGCCTTTGTCCCCAAGAGCTTTGATGAGCTGGGAGAAATCATCAAGTCAGTGCATATTGTCACATTCATTCCTTCAGTTCAACACGTTCATATAACTATACCATCCGACAGAAAATGATTAATTCTTTTTAATGCTACTTGTACTTACCTAATTTTATACTTATCTATCACTGCTCTTGTCTTTGCTGTTGCAAACCGCAATTTCCCCACTGTGGGACAAATTAGGTTTTCTTATCTTATCTATAATGATCACTGAGTCGTCTGTGTCATCCATGCAGTTCTGTTTATGATGACCTTGTTGCCAGTGGAGTTATCCAGCCAGCTGAGGAGATGCCTCCTCCCACTGTCCCAATGGATTACTCTTGGGCACGAGTGAGTAAGCATGTGAACAGTATGAGGGCAAAACAAAACTGAAATAAGTGATATATAGTTTTTAAAACGAGACAGATGGATCACAGCAAATATGTACAGTAAAGTTGAGCTTATCAATATGGGAAAAAAAGAAAACTTATAAACAATATTTTTGTCCAAATACATCATGTCGATATTGCTGTTTATTTAAGGGTTGACTATTGGTGCTTTCACAAAATACTTTCACAATGAGATGAGTTTTGAGGAGGAAAAGACAACACATCTTCACGGCATATCACTATATTGCGATATCCAAAATTTAAGACGATATGTTGATATATCAATTGCCCGGCCCCTCAGTAAGTTTTTTATTTTTTTATTTTTTACTTGCCCTGCAGGAGCTGGGTTTGATCCGTAAGCCTGCTTCCTTCATGACTAGCATCTGTGACGAGAGGGGTCAGGAGCTCATCTACGCAGGCATGCCAATCACTGAGGTCTTCAAGTCGGAAATAGGCCTGGGAGGAACTCTAGGGCTTCTGTGGTTCCAGAGGAGGTCAGCCTTTAAATCTCTTAACCCAGGAGCTGTGATAAACTAAATCCTTGTACCACATAACCATTGTTTTTTTTTTTTTTACCCCTCTGTGTGCAGGTTGCCGAGGTATGCCTGCCAGTTTATTGAGATGTGCCTGATGGTGACTGCTGATCATGGCCCTGCTGTTTCCGGTGCCCACAACACAATTGTCTGTGCTCGAGCTGGCAAAGATCTCATCTCCAGCCTCACCTCTGGCCTTCTCACCATTGTAAGACACTTAGCCTGTGATTCTTGTACTTGATTTACTAACCTGCAAAAGTTCACCATGAGCATGTGTTTTTCCTTTTTCAGGGTGACCGCTTTGGAGGTGCTCTGGATGCTGCAGCAAAGCAGTTCAGCAAGGCTTTTGACAGCAGCATGCTGCCTATGGAGTTTGTCAACAAGATGAAGAAGGATGGCAAGCTGATCATGGGCATTGGACACAGAGTCAAGTCGGTGAGTACCATGGGTCTTCAGCATGTGTGTATCCAGCGCGGACACAGCAGCAGAATGATCTTTTAAATCAGTTATTATTGAATCACACAGGGCTGTACTACACTGCTAAAAATAGAATGTAAATGGCAAATCATAGAGATAGAGGAAAACCAGACTGATTGAATACTTCCCCAGATTAACAATCCAGACATGAGAGTCCAGATCTTGAAGGACTTTGTGAAGCAACACTTCCCCTCCACTCAGCTGCTGGACTACGCTCTAGATGTAGAGAAGATCACCACATCCAAAGTAAGATTTATCACTTCATCCTGCCATTCACAGCCTTTAGTAAACAGTGACGTGCTCCATTTTTTTAAATGACATAATCCTCTTGTCCCTGTGTTGATTTTGTTGTAATAGAAACCCAATTTAATCTTGAATGTGGACGGCTTCATTGGTGTGGCCTTTGTGGATTTGCTCAGGACTTGTGGTGGCTTTACACGGTGAGCCAATAAATATTGTCCCTCTTTACAATGTCTTTATACAGTTTACACCTTGTTTTCACACCTCTTTACTATATTTAAGATAAAATGGAGAAACTGGCATTCAAGTTACAGTTCTATGGTGAAGCCATGTAGCAGGAGAATGGAGATCCAGGGCTGCTTGACAACTCAGATCTTTGTTTTCATGCTTTTTCTCCATAATGCAGTAATTTAGAGCCAAACATACTTAAGTGTAGTCATTTATACATTCATATAATAAATAAGTGGGATGAAATGCTGGGACTACAAGGAATCATTGTATTTGTCCATACTAAAAATGATGACTTAATGACAAAATTGCTATAAATTAAGTGTTTGCCTGCACTTCACTCATTGTCAATATGTCTGAGTTTAGGTACAATATAAGTAGTATATGGTCTACATTGTGTGCATCTTTTTAAATTCATCTCTTACCCTTGTCCATCATGCCCACCACAGGGATGAAGCTGATGAGTTTGTGGAAATTGGAGCTCTGAATGGCATCTTTGTCCTGGGACGTAGCATGGGATTCATTGGTGAGTCATTTCTGTGTGCTGATGACACACTGCTACGGTAAAGTATGCAAGATTGCAAACACTCCTAGCTTGTTTGACAATCAATCCTTCCTCTTCGTATCTCCTCAGGACACTACCTGGACCAGAAGAGGCTGAAGCAGGGTCTGTATCGCCACCCCTGGGATGACATCTCCTATGTGCTCCCAGAACATATGTCCATGTAATCAGAAAGTGTCAGCCTTCTGTCCCCAAAATCCCCTCACCCCAGCCGTCAATTCCTCATACTAACTGATCTGTCACCCGGAAGCAGTGGCGTAATGTAGGGAATATGTTACCATTAATATAGCTGTAAATTGCAAACATTAAAAAGAAAAAGACAATGTTTTTAGTTTTGAAAAAGCTGTCAATGCTGCAGTTCTGTGAATATAAGTAAAACGTGCTAAACTGTGAAGCTCTGGTAAAATATCTTCGTCTGACTGAGATTTGAAGATTAATTGGATGAAGTACAGATGAGGGAATAAAAGTGGATAATTCAACAACTGACCACCACCACTCCCATGGCCACTGAAGTACCGTTATTTATCCCAGTGTATATATATATATATAAATCATTGTTGTATTAACCTAGCATGTATCACAGACTTTTGTGTCGCTCTGCAGCTCTCTTCATTGCACCACTTGAGAATCATGAGCTTGCTAGGAGTGAACATGTAGTGCAATAATGCCTATAATATGAGAACATACTGTAGAACAGAGCTTTATTTATGTATAGGTATATTAATAGTGGAAATTAAATGGTACAATAATGTTATAGTTTTGATTATATTTACTGCTTTTGATACACAAGTGACTGCAGTCTGCTGTGGAAAAAGGGACCATTTTATGAGTAATTCCTGAAACGTGCTGCTGTCCCCAGGAAATATTCTCTCTGTTAGTGGAAAGCTTTTTTTTAACATGAATGCACTAATCCCATAACAATAACATGAATTATTATTACAATATTTCTGTGTCAGCACTATAAGACGGCAAATAATTTTAGCAGTTAAATGCAATGATATATTAAATATTTTAACATATTTTTTCACATGAATGTCTAAATGTGTATTGTGAATTCAGTCTGTTAGACTAGGGATTTAAAGTTCATTACATGGCCAATATTGAACATGTTTCTCCATCTATTACTCACAGACGTTTTTTGTTTGAATATAAAAACAATTTATATGATACATTTTTCCCACAATTTGAGGTCCAAAAGAAAATGTGTGGCAACCATCACTAATGTCATCTATTATGTGAATGTTACAAAAATGGAAAAGTTCTCCGGACAACCAAAAACCTTACCAATGTTGTCACAATGCTTATCACTCAATGTGAACTGAATGTGCCTCTGTACTCTTTTGTTGTGTGTTGACAACTGTGTAATTGAGTAAAATAAATTGCAATTAATGTTATACAATGTGTATGTGGAGAGTTACCTTGTAACTATATAGTCAACGTCTGCCTGGATTTAATTGTTTAAGTGCAATGTCAGGGTTGGGTTAATTATTTGATTTCCCTTATGAGATCTACAAGTCTGCAGACCCTTTATCAATTTAGACTCACTCCACCTTTTTAAAAGGTAAACATGCATTATGTACAGTAGAATCCACAAACATGCAGACATATAAATGTCTCTTGCTATTTTAACATTTGAAACAGATAATGTTTGCATTCCATGTAGGTGTGCCAGATCATGCTCAATTGTGTATCTGGCTCACGTCCTTTATACTATATAACATATAGCAGTGATTAAAACACGAGTGTATACACACTAAGTTGTACAGTATGAGGCTGTGCATTTATTGCTAGACTGGTTCGAGCTTCCCTGAGTCGGCAGAGCAAAAACACCCGTGTTGGTGCAAGTTTCTCACCATGTGTAAAGCTCAGTTAAGCGCTGGAAACCAGCCTTTGACGTCAAAGACGCGGTTACGCCTTTCACCCACTGCGCATGTCAGTGAAGCTGTCTGTGTTTACTAAGATGAAGTTGGTTCCTTATTCGTCGTTTCCCCAACGCTTCAATCACTTTGACACAAGAAAGGTACGCGCTATATGGTGTATGAATGCAAATAATAGTATGTAAAATAAAACCCTGGACACTCTGCATAGTTATTCCGTTATTATTATGTAGCTCTTAATTTGCCTTAAATAATTGCTGTGTTCTCTAGCACTAATTTGACGTAAAATTTACTTTTTGGGTCTAAAATTACATTAAAGTAGGAATCCAAAGTGATTTTAGCCTGGGCTTAAAGTGCCCATATTATGAAAAAAAATCCCTTTTTTAGGGATTTGGGGTGTTATTTTGTGTCTCTGGCGCTTCCACACGCGTACAAACTTGGGGAAAATCAAGATCCAGTTTTGAATGTCCTCTGCCTTGAGTCTCCGGATGAGCTGTTTAAAATCTGCACGGCTTTCTGCATCACTAGCCGAGACAAGGTAACACATGCTAGCGCTAGCATGCTAGCTCGTTCTCAATGGCAAAACACTGTTCTGCAGGTATTCCACAAGTAAAACCCTCGTTTAGAAGAAGTCTCCCAGCTAACCCTGCCTCTTACTGACCAAAGTTGGAGAAAGCTGATGTGATCTTACCTAGCTAGTGCGCATGTACCTCCCAACAAAGATAGTATAGAAGGAAGATGTCTCTCTCTGTAGCTAAAACAAGTGAGATGTCTCACTCTGTAGCTAAAACAGAGACCCAAACACACAGGGTGAAAAGAGGATCTGCAGCCACATGTGGTGCAGAACAACAAAAATATGGTGTTTTTTGAAAATGAAACTATGTAAACCTATTCTGGTACAACCTCAAAATACAATTATGAACCTGAAAATGGGCATAATAAGGGGGAGCTTTAAGCAACACTGTTCCACTGGCGCTGTTGCCTTGGAAATAACAACATCCAATCCAGAATATGAAAAATAGACCTTTTATCTAGTGATTTTATTTTTTGTAAAATTAAATGACAGTAAAGACAGTGTCTTGTATTTTATCTGTTTTTATCTGTTTCTTCTGTGTTTTATCGGTTTTATTTTCTTTTAACTGTTTTTTTTTACTGATTTTGTGTAAAGCACTTTGAAATGTGCTATACAAATAAAGCTGCCTTGCCTTGCCTAAAAAGCTGCCTTGCCTATTTTATATTTCAATTTTGTATTTTAAAATAAAAAACAAACAATCATTAGTTTTTTGTTTTTTAATGACCATTTATGAAAAGAAAATCAAATGACCAAAAGATACACTGACCCCTTTTGTTTGATTTCAAAATAATATTGCATTCATGACAAAACAATTTTTATATATATATATATATATATATATATATATATATATATATATATATATATATATATATAAAACTGAACCGTGTTACGCTGAGCCATGCGCTCCCTTAACCCTCATGTTGTCCTCGGGTCAAATTTGACCAATTTTCAGTTTTTTACATCACAAAAAATGGGCCTTCGAAATAAGCTGAAAATGTCAACATTAGAAATATCAAATAACTTTGGAAAAAACATTAAAAAAAACTCCCACAACACTAAAAAAGTGACAAAAATGTCAGAAAAAGCGATAACTCTTTTTCATGGTTCATTGGAAGACAACACAAGGGTTAAATCGCTGACATGAAACTACAAATACGAAACGCGCTTCGTTGTCGTTCTCTGTTTTGACTCATGTCTGTGTGGCTGCGTATGTTGCCTCCTTTCCTTCACCAGTTTCCCTCATTCTCCACCACTGCTCACCTTCATCGCCGGCAGCAGAATGGCAGCGGCGGCCCCCAACCCGGAGGACTCCGCCAGGAGCAGCAGTAGCAGCGGCACCAGCACACCCAGCGTCCTTGCCGGGGAAGGGGACGCGGAAGAGGCCGAGGACTTTACCTCCTCCTCCCACTGCTCGGAGTTGTCTCGACGGCAGAACGAGCAGAGGAAGCAGGGCTTGTTCTGCGACGTGACGCTGGCCTTCAGCAGCGGGGCGGCTAGTGGGAGCGTCCAGAGCTGTGAGTTTTCAGCTCACAGGTCTGTCCTGGCGGCGGCCACCGATTATTTCACGCCACTGCTTGGAGGACAGTTCTCCGAATCCTTGTCCGGACGGGTAGAGATGAAGGAATGGAGCTCAGAACTGGGGCCCGACCCGGATACGGTGGAGAGTGTCATCCAATATATGTACACTGGAGAAATACGCGTTAGCACCTGCAATGTACATGAAGTATTGGAGCTAGCTGACAGGTATGGTCTGTTTAATATAACATTTCCGTTTTTGTGTCAGTGGGATTTTAAAAGCATGAGGCCTCCTGTGACTGCTTTGTTGCCTAAAAGTATTGTTTTGTGTTCTGCTTGCAGAAAACAAGACTAGCCTGGCCCCTACCAGTTAAAACAGAATAGTAGGCGATTATTTGGTTACAAGAACTGGTCATTCTATGTGACATCCTACATACTGTATTTCTTATTGTTGGCTCTATTAGGTTCCTCCTGCTGCAGCTGAAGGATTTCTGTGGTGAGTTCCTTAAGAAGAAACTGAGCCTGACCAACTGTGTGGCGGTGCACAGTCTAGCCCATATGTACACCTTGGACCAGCTGGCTCTACGGGCTGCAGACATGATCCGTCGCAACTTCCATAAGGTTATCCAGGATGACGAGTTTTACACGCTGCCCTTTCACCTGGTTCGTGACTGGCTGTCTGATGCAGAGATCACAGTGGATTCTGAAGAGGTGCTCTTTGAGGCTGTGGTCAAGTGGGTGCAGAAGAACCCAGAGGAGCGAAGCCGCTACTTTGAGGAGCTGTTCCGTCTCCTGAGGCTGCCACAGATAAAGCCCACCTACCTGACCAGGGTGGTGAAAACCGAGCAGCTGGTGTCCGCAAATGAGGCCTGCCTCCGGCTGGTGTCGGAGGCGGTAGAGGGCCACGCTATCCGCTTTGAGAACCTCAAGTCAACTGATATGGAGTTCTGGTCTTCCCACATGGCCTCCTTTCAGCCGCGCTTTGGCCAGAACATGGACGTTATCATGGTAGTAGGCGGTGTGTCAGAGGGGGGGGACTACCTGAGTGAGTGTGTGGGCTACTTCATTTACGAGGACCGTTGGGTCAACCTGCCGCACATCCACAACCACCTGGACGGCCATGCTATCGCTGCCACGGAGTCTCACGTCTACGTAGCTGGTTCTATGGAACCAGGCTTTGCTAAGACGGTGGAACGTTATAATCCTAATCGCAACACCTGGGAGCAGGTGAGCAACCTGACCACACGCAAGCACTCCTTTGGCCTCACCTGTATTAAGGATATATTGTACAGCATTGGTGGCCATGGAAACTTCAGTCCAGGTTTTAAAGACGTCAGTATATATGAGCCTGAGCAGGACAAGTGGCACAATCTGGAATCTGCACCCAAAATCCTGCGGGATGTGAAGGCAGTGAGCGTGGAGGACCGCTATGTGTACGTCACAGCACGCACACCGGTCGATACAGATAATGATGATGGACTGAAGACGGTGACAACTCGCTATGACACAGAGAGCCGCCAGTGGCAAGATGTTGACTCCCTGCCCCTCATTGACAACTATTGCATCTTCCAGATGGCTGTGGCCTCTACTAACTTCTACCACACAGCCTCCTGCTGCCCCAAGAGCTACACAGAGCGGGATGAGGTTGCCAAGCTAAAGATCAGTGTGCGCATCTCTGATGAGATCCTGGAGAGCCTACCACCAGAGGTTACCAGCATCGAGGGTGCTGCCATCTGCCACTTTGATGAGGATGTCTTCATCATCGGCGGCTGGAAGAACAGTGATGATGTGGACAAGCAGTACCGCAAGGAGGCTTACCGCTACTGTGCTGAGAGGAAACGCTGGATGTTGCTGCCACCCATGCCTCAGCCTCGCTGCCGAGCCACTGCCTGCCATGTCCGCATCCCATACCGTTTCCTGTATGGCTGCCAGCGCTACCCCATGCCCCAGAACCTGGCCCGCCAGCGAGACCGCATGCAGCAGATGCAGCAGCTTCACCGGCGCACACTCACCTTACGCCGGCAGCTCCAGTCGCAGATAGAGTGCTGAGCGAGTCGGTGCTTAATCCAAGAACTACTCTGCTCCGTCCAAGGATACACTGCAGGCATTCCATTGCAGCCATCTTCATCAACCCTCTTGTTGTCCTCATACTGAATTTCATTAAAATGAACTCCGTGCCATCAGCTCTCATGCTGTTCTGTTAATGGCTGATCTGTCGAAAGACATGAAATGTGTGGACAAGTGTCTGGTGGTCTGTGAGGAGGGATAAGGGAATGTAAACATGTGAATAAGAGTGTTATATAGCAGCCAACAACAGAATATCCTTTTGTCAAGTCTGTTGGTATAGATGCGGTTTATCTGCCGTTTTTGTTTGTACATAAATAGTATAAATCTGTATATGTAAACATTTATATGGATATTTTACATTCCTTTAATGTATGCCTCTACAGGGCGGCTACAGTATGTGACATTACCAATAACTGCATTCCTACATTCAATCTAACTCGCTTATTGAAGTCTCATTCCATTTTAACACTGTGACAATCTCTTCATGCAAGTAGAACATCAGTCAAAATGTCTTAACTCCCATTGATATCATACTTGCTATATTAGAATCGCTCTGCTTGTTACTGTGCAGCCTAAACAACTACATTTGAATTAAATCAGAAAGGCTGTTAATCTTAAAATCCTCTAGACTAGTTTACTTTTAGATTGCAGTTTCCCTTCAAAAGAGTATATTTAATTATTTATTTTTGACATCTAACACTTGAAAACTAGTACTTTGTCTCTAAGTTTCTGGCAAGTTAAAAATAATGTGAGAACTTTGATGTTGAAAAGATGTGATAAGATGTAATACATGATTCCTCTGAGTTATCTCAACATTTGGCCAAATGTATTTAGCTCCACTCACTGACAATGGCCTAATCATTCCTTTCTTTTGCACTCTGGCAGTCTATTGCTTAGTACATTTCCATGCATTCAAGAAGAATATTGAAAATATATGTGGGAGTGCATATGATTTGTGTTTGCAGGTCAGATCTTTTCTACAACTGCACCTTTTGACATCTAATTGTTTGTAAAGTCTTACAGAAGCATAGGGATATAAATTGCCACCGCACTTTGACTTTGCTTATTTAATTTGTTCATATCAAACAAGGTGATTGTATTTTGGAAATGCTGTGTTTCATCCAGCATGTTATCATTATTTGCATTATGCAACATTAAATGTCTTGTTAAACCTTGTGTTATTGTACTTAACTTCCAGCTGGGTGTATATTACAGATCTGCTGCGTTGTTCTGTGGTCTCCTCTCTCTCTGTTAAGAGACTTAGAAATGAGATGAAAAGGAATCCGACGTATAGGCCAAATAAACAAGATTGTTTCTAAGAATGTGTTGTGACTGACCTTAGAAATTGCTGCTGTCCATGCAGCACCTATTAAGTTATAAAGGTTACAGAGCGCAGTAATTACAGTCCTTTCCACTTTATAACAAACGTTAATATCACTGCAATTATTAAGTGGAATAAGCTATGTAATTTGCTTTGCATGTGATAGCCTGACATAACCTTATATTGGATGTAAGAAATGCTAATGTCATCACTTGCGATTAAAGTTGTTTTGTAAAACAAATGGTTATTTCTGTGTTGGATTTCCCTGTTTAAGGAGTTACTACCCACACACCTTGATGTAACCTGCATCTACTATAAGACTGTTGAATTAGTGTTAACTGCTTAGTCTCACAGTTCTAGCTGTTACAATAAGAAGCTACAAGTCGTTCTCCAGTGGTTAGAAAACTCTGAGACCACACTGTCAATCAGTGCAGTGGTATTGGCTTTCATGAAAAAATATAACTGTTGTTTTCGTTTTATTCATTTTAAGAGAAACCCTGGTGGAGAGCATAGACTGTATAAAATAGAGAGACGGTGGGAACCTTGTATCAGTGTCTTTGCCTTGGGAGGAAGATTACATACAATCCCACCATAATTGAATACTGTCAATGAATTCAAATTGTGGTGTTGCCTTTACGTGTTAATCATAGGCTCGCATTTTAGTATCAGGAGAAAATAAATGTTTAGTCGCTTTAGACACATATCTATTTTGACTTGTATCATATTTTGAGTATATGGTTTCCATCAATGGTTTCGAGTAGACGTCATATGGGACAATCATTAAAAACCGAACCGTCTAACGTTACCACTTTGTTTTGTTACGTGCAAAAAGTCCCGACACTTTCGACAGTACCGGAAGGCAGCGTCAAGTTGTCCCAGTAGCAACGTAAACGTCACTTGTCAAGAGAGACAGCTGATGATTATACGCCTTTATCAACTTTAACTGAGTGGCAACCAACTTCAAGGAAATGGTAATGATATTTTAAATACTATTCAAATTAAAGTTTTCAGTAGAATGCCAAGCACCACAATTAATGCACTACAACTACAAACTTGCATACTAGCTGCCTAGGTTAGCTAAACGGACCTAGCTAGCTTAACATACTTTGAAGCTACCACTAATGGCTAAGATTAGCTAGCTAGCTAACGTTAACGCTGTACCGTCTCAGTAAATTACAGCAAATCATACAGATTGTTAATAACAACTATAACTATCCAGCAGGATTAACGTTACTGTTTGATGTCCGAAAGGGACAATGTGTTTTGCACGTCTAAGTTAAGATATGGCGTATTAACGCTACTCACTTTCTCTCTAAGTTGCAATGACACTCGCACATATTTGCAATGCTAAGATTCCAGAGTTGTCCAACCCATCAGTGTGTATGAGGGACCCTCAGAGAGTACAGGAGATCCTACAGTCCATGGTGAAGGCTGGCTCCAACACCGTGCAGGTATACGACATCCAGATCTATGAAAAGTTTCAATATTACTATATAGCTATAGTATTGTTTGCAGTATTTGTATATGAACAATATGTGTGAGTGATGTTTTATTATTTTTTATTTTTCATCCAGGTGATCTCAGATTTTGACATGACCCTGACAAGATTTGCATACAATGGCAAAAGGTGCCCTACGTGTCACAGTAAGTCCTCTAACAAGTAAACTGTATTTTGTGGTTTTCAGCTATACGTTGTTGCCTTTTTATCTGTGTATTTTATTTTCAGATATCCTTGACAACAGCAAACTCCTCTCCAATGACTGCAAAACAGAGGTATAATGCAAATTTATTGCAAGGGTTAGGGGTTTACAAGTGAGATATGTGTTTATTTGCTTAAGTTTTACTTTTAGAAATGTCTTTTTCCTCAGTGCATTTCCATAAAACCACATATTGCTTAAGTATTTGCAGGAAAATATTACAAATGTCAAGAGATTGCCTGAAATTTGTTACTATTGTAACCATAGACAGAAACACACCATCCCCAAACACATAGGATATAATCTGACATGTTGTAAACTGGAGATCATCTCCCACTCTAATTGGGTGAAATGCAGCTGTTTTCTAGATGTTTACAGCTGTTTATCCTGTCTCCATCAGCTGAAGAAACTGCTCAACACATACTACCCAATAGAGATCGACTCTTCACGGTCAATAGAAGAAAAGCTGCCCCTTATGGTGGAGTGGTGAGTATCTAATACAGCTTTTAGTAAAAATACAATATTGTGTACTTTAATGTGTTCAGAAAACTGTGCTGCACCTATATCTCACAGGTGGACTAAAGCTCATGAACTGCTGGTACAGCAGAATATTAGGAAAGACTTGCTGGCCATGGTGGTGCAGGAGTCTGATGCCATGCTGAGGTCAGAAGACTACAACATCTATTTAATACTATGCTTTTTATATTATTTCTCATTTTTATGACATACTGTATTATGATTGATTTGAAATTTTTGTGACATACTATATGATTTTCATATAATGAATTGTGACATTTTGACTTATATACAGGTAAAAGCCAGTAAATTAGAATATTTTGAAAAACTTGATTTATTTCAGTAATTGCATTCAAAAGGTGTAACTTGTACATTATATTTATTCATTGCACACAGACTGATGCATTCAAATGTTTATTTCATTTAATTTTGATGATTTGAAGTGGCAACAAATGAAAATCCAAAATTCTGTGTGTCACAAAATTAGAATATTACTTAAGGCTAATACAAAAAAGGGAGTTTTTAGAAATGTTGGCCAACTGAAAAGTAAGAAAATGAAAAATATGAGCATGTACAATACTCAATACTTGGTTGGAGCCTTTTGCCTCAATTACTGCATTAATGCGGCGTGGCATGGAGTCGATGAGTTTCTGGCACTGCTCAGGTGTTATGAGAGCCCAGGTTGCTCTGATAGTGGCCTTCAACTCTTCTGCGTTTTTGGGTCTGGCATTCTGCATCTTCCTTTTCACAATACCCCACAGATTTTCTATGGGGCTAAGGTCAGGGAGTTGGCTGGCCAATTTAGAACAGAAATACCATGGTCCGTAAACCAGGCACGGGTAGATTTTGCGCTGTGTGCAGGCGCCAAGTCCTGTTGGAACCTGAAATCTCCATCTCCATAGAGCAGGTCAGCAGCAGGAAGCATGAAGTGCTCTAAAACTTGCTGGTAGACGGCTGCGTTGACCCTGGATCTCAGGAAACAGAGTGGACCGACACCAGCAGATGACATGGCACCCCAAACCATCACTGATGGTGGAAACTTTACACTAGACTTCAGGCAACGTGGATCCTGTGCCTCTCCTGTCTTCCTCCAGACTCTGGGACCTCGATTTCCAAAGGAAATGCAAAATTTGCTTTCGTCAGAAAACATGACTTTGGACCACTCAGCAGCAGTCCAGCTTTTTTCCTTAGCCCAGGTGAGACGCTGCGCTGTTTCTTGGTCAACAGTGGCTTGACACGAGGTATGCGGCAGTTGAAACCCATGTCTTTCAAGCGTCTCTTGGTGGTGGATCTTGAAGCACTGACTCCAGCAGCTGTCCACTCCTTGTGAATCTTTTTTCACAATCTTGACTAGGCGCGGTGATCCCTATCGCTTGTACACTTTTTCTGACCACAGTTTTTCCTTCCCTTTGCCTCTCTATTAATGTGTTTGGACACAGAGCTCTGAGAACAGCCAGCCTCTTCAGCAATAACCTTTTGCGTCTTTCCCTCCTTGTGCAATGTGTCGATGGTCGCCTTTTGGACAGCTGTCAAATCTGAAGTCTTCCCCATGTTTGTGTAGGCTTCAGAACTGGACTGAGAGACCATTTAAAGCCCTTTGCAGGTGTTTTGAGTTAATCAGCTGATTACTTTGTGGCACCAGGTGTCTTCAAAATTTAACCCTTACACAATATTCTAATTTTGTGACACACGGAATTTTGGATTTTCATTTGTTGCCACTTCAAATCATCAAAATTAAATGAAATAAACATTTGAATGCATCAGTCTGTGTGCAATGAATAAATATAATGTACAAGTTACACCTTTTGAATGCAATTACTGAAATAAATCAAGTTTTTCAAAATATTCTAATTTACTGGCTTTTACCTGTGTGTATATATATATACATGTGGCATATATCCTATAGTATGACTTTTTCGTCACATTTGTTAGGACATACCATACTTATGTCCATTATCAACATTTTTATGGCATACTATATTATAAAAAATGAATGAAAAACTATGAATTTTTTATGACACATTTATGGGATACTATATTAGTTTTTTTTATAGCATACTATGACGTTTGATATACTGTATTACAAAAAATACTACAACATTTTTGTGATATTTTTTAACAGGGAGGGCTACAAGCTGCTCTTTGACCACCTGTATGAGCACAGCATCCCTCTGCTCATCTTCTCTGCTGGAATTGGAGACATTCTGGAAGAGGTTATTCGCCAGGCTGGAGTCTTCCACCCCAATGTAAAAGTCTTCTCCAACTACATGGATTTTGATGAGTCTGTGAGTATCGACACCAAAAACTATGATTTGATCCCCACACCAAGCATTGAACTGATGTAACCCATGTGACTTTTGATCTGCTGTTACAGGGAGTGTTGAGGGCTTTTAAGGGAGAGCTGATCCACATCTACAATAAAAGGGAAGGTGCGCTGCTCAACACTGGCCATTTCCAAGAGCTGCGGACGCGGCCTAACGTGCTACTGCTGGGAGACTCTCTGGGAGATCTAACCATGGCTGACGGGGTGCAGGATATGGAAAACATTCTCAAAATTGGGTTCCTCAATGACAAGGTCAATGAAATCTCACATTCTCATGGTCTATAAAATGTCTCCATACTGTTAACTAGTTTATGACACTTACTATTAACCTGTTTACATTCATGACATTGTGTACAATTTATTTTGTTTATAAATTGTTTATTTGGACTCTTTCCTACTTTGTACTTTATCTGCTGGACAATAATATTTATTAATAGCTGCCCTTAGACGAATCTCAGAACTCAAATACATTCACATCTACCCTCTAAGATTATAGTACGCTCCCAATATTTACCATGTTAAATATTTATATTCTGACATTTTAATACACTACTCATCTGGGTTTTTTTTTCCTCAGGTGGAGGAGAGGAAGCAGTCTTACTTGGACTCGTATGACATTGTGTTGTTAAAAGATGAGACCTTGGATGTCCCTAATGCTATAATGCTCTACCTTACTGGCAATAATTGAACTGAGAATTAACACCACTGGCCATTTGGTATTAAACACCCCAGTGCCATCAGGTGAGGAGGCCCTTGCTCAGAAAGTGCCAGATGAATGCATATTTACAACCAACTAAGAATGTTTTATGATTATTTTACAAAACTATTCACTGGTCCAATTGACAGCTGCAGTTCACATACACCATGTCGCCTTTTAAATTTTTGTTCATTGGCCTTCCTCTCATGTTTATGGTTAAACTGCTTTTGGGCCATACTGTATGTGATGAAAGCCATATTTGCAATGTCTACCTACTGTGCAGCATGTAAGTGTGTGGATATGGGTGTTTTCTTCATTTGTTTGTTTGGGGAAGAGATAAGATATTTGTCTTCACATAGGATGTAGTGAAAAAGGGAAAGAAAAATGCAAAACAGAAATGGCTGTACTTGACTTGGTATCTGGTTTGAAACTGATTTCCAGCCTCCTACAATAACGCTCCTTTCCAGCTAAGTTTTTAAATATTTAATGTTTTCTTTCTTTGTCTTCCAAGTTTTTGGCCATATTGTCAAGCTTACAGTACAGGTTGTATTTGTATAAAAACTATTGTTTTTGTTGTGTAACACCACTGTGCTAGGTGGTGAACTATGACACCTACATCTGTGTTTAAGAGGAAAATAAATGGGTAAACAAAAATTTAAAAAGAAAAAAAATTTTTTTGTTAAGTATGGTAGAGGTAACTGAGGTCAGATTAATGGTAAGAACTTATTGCTACCTCAGAAGTGTTACAGTAGTATATTAACACAGGATTTTCAGATTTCTGTTGGTATTTTACATTATTTCACCTTTACAGTCATTTTAACTTTGTTTCATACTTTCTGCACTGCAACAAACAAATTCATGAAACTCAACTACATGTTAACACAACTACAGGTTAATAACAATATACACAATTAAAATGTGTTCCATATACGTCCATTCATGAATCTCTTTGGCTTCTTTTGTCAGAACTTCTTACCTAATGTTTTAACTGTCTGAAATAAAATGTAAAATATAATAACCATGTTTCTGATCATTGTAGAATAGTATGTCAAAAAAAAGTTATAGAAAAGTATGTTGAAAAAAGTGATACAAATTCATGGTATAGTATATTGAACAGACATAGTATTCAAATACTACTAAATAAGTGATAAAAAGTCATACTATAGCACATCACAAAAGGGATAAAAAGTTATAGTATGCAAAAAAGTGATAAAGTCATACTATGTTGAAAAAGTGATAAAAGAAAATCATAGTATATCAAAAAAGTGAAAAAGTCTTAGTATAGTATGTTAAAAAAAAGTCATAGTATGTCGAAAAAATAGATAATTTATAGCATAGTATGTTGAAAAAGTCAGGATAGTATGTCGAAAAAATTGATAAATAAAGTCATGTTATAATATGTTGAAAAAAGCGTTAAAAAAAGTATAGTTTGTCTAAAATAGACATAGTATGTCGAAAAAATTAATATTATAGTATGTCAAAAAAAAGTGATTAAAATGTCATAGCATAGTATGTTGAAAAGAGTGATAGAAAAGTCATAGCATAGTATGTAGACAAAATTTATTTAAAAAAGTCATAGTATGTTGATAATAGTGATTAAATAGTCATTGTATAATATGTCAAAAAAAAAGATTCAAAAAAGACATAGCATAGTATGTTGAAAAAAGTGATAAAAAGTCATAATATAGTATGTTGAAAAAAGTCATATTATAGTATGTCCACAAAAGTGTTAAAAAGTAATAGTATAGTATGTCAAAAAAGTCATACTATAGTATGTCAAAAAAGATAAAAATTCAAAGCATAGTATGTTGAAAAAGTCATGTTATAATATGTTGAAAAAAGTGTTAAAAAATCATAAAAGTGTCACTTTGTCAAAAAAGTGATAAAAAAGTCATAGTAGAGTATGTTGAATAAAGTCATTGTCAGAAAAAGTGATACAAAAGTTATAGCATAGTATGTGGACAAAATCCATAAAAAAAGTTATAGTATGTCGATAATAGTGATTAAAAAGTCATAGTATAATACGTCAAAAAAAGTGATAAAAAAGTCATAGTATAGTATGTTGAAAAAAGTGATTAAACAGTCATAAAAAGCCACATTATAGTATTTCTATACATTTCTAAATTTATAAAATAAATAAATTTAATAGTGATTAAATAGTCATAGTATAATATGTCGAAAAAAGTAATAGAAAGTCATAGTATAGCACGTCTAAAGAAATGATGAAAAGTCAAAGTATAATATGTCAAGAAATATATAAAAATGTCATAGTAGAGTATGTTGAATAAAGTCACAGTATAGTTTGAAAAAAGTCATGTCGAAAGAAGTGATAAAAAGTCATAGTATAGTATGTCAGAAAATGTGAATAAAAAGTCATTGAATAGTATGTCAAAACAGTCTTAAAAAGTCATAGTATGTCAAAAAAATAGATTAAAAGTTATAGTAGAGTATGTTGATAAAAGTGATAAAGAAGTCATGATATAGTACATCAAAAAGGTTATAGTGTAGTATATCAAAAGAAAAGATAAAAAGTCATAGTGTAGTATGTCAAAAGAAATGATAAAAAGTCATAGTAGTTTGTCAAAAAAAGTTATAAAAAAGTTATAGTACAGTATGTTGATAAAAGTGATTAAAAAAGTCATAGTATAGTATGTTGAAAAAAGTGATAAAAAAGTCATAGCATAGTATGTCGAAAAAGCCACATTATAGTATTTTGTAAAAAGTGATAAAAAAGTCATAGCATAGTATGTGGACAAAATCTATAAAAAGTCATAGTATGTCGATAATAGTGATAATAAAGTCATATTATAGTACTTTAAAAAAATAGATAAAAATTCATAGCATAGTATGTTGAAAAAGTCACAGGATAGTATGTTGAATGATAATATCTTTTTATTTTTTTTTGATAAAAAGGTCATATTATAGTTTGTTGAATAAAGTCATGTTAAAAAATGTTTTAAAAAAAGTGATAAAAAAGTCATAGTATAGTATGTTGAAAAAATTAATATCACAGTATGTCGAAAAAAGTGATTAAACAGCCATGGTATGGCATGTTGAAAGATTGATAAAAAAAGTCATAGCATAGTATGTGGACGAAATTTATAAAAAAAAGTCATAGTATGTTGATAATAGTGAACAAATAGTCATAGTATATGTCGAAAAAAGTGATAATAAAGTCATAGTATAGCATGTCAAAAGAAATGATAAAAAGTCATATTACAGTATGTCGAAAAAAATGATTAAAAAAGTCATAGTATAGTATGTCCAAAAAAAGTCATATTATAGTGTGTCGAAAAAAGTCATAGGATAGAGTATGTTGAAAAAGTAATTGTCAAAAAAGTGATAAAAAAGTCATAGTATAGTATGTTGAAAAGAGTAATGAATAGTCATTGCACAGTATGTCGATAATAGTGATTGAAAGGTCATAGTGTAATATGTCAAAAAAGTGATAATAAAATCATATTATAGTATGTCGAAAAAAGTCATACCATGGTATATCGAAAAAATAGATAATTCATTGCATAGTATGTTAAAAAAAAGTCATAGGATAGTATGTTGAAAAAAGTGATAAATAAAGTCATGTTATGTTGAAAAAGGTGTTAAAAAAATCATAGTATCATTTGTCTAAAAAAGTCATAGTATAGTATGTCGAAAAAATTAATATTATAGTATGTCAAAAAGAAGTGATTAAAATGTCATAGCATAGTATGTTGAAAAGAGTGATAAAAAAGTCATAGTATGTCAATAATTGTGATTAAATAGTCATAGCATATGTCGAAAAAGTGATAATAAAGTCATAGTATAGCATGTCAAAAGAAGTAATAAAAAGTCATATTATGGTATGTCAAAAGAAATAATAAAAAGTCGTAGTACAGTATGTCGAAATGATAAAAAGTCATATTATAGTATGTTGAAAAAAGTCATATTATAGTATGTCGACAAAAGTGTTAAAAAGTAATAGAATAGTATGTCAAAAAAGTCATACCATAGTATGTCAAAAAATAAATAAAAATTCAAAGCATAGTATGTCGAAAAAATTAACAATATAGTATGTCAAAAAAAGTGATTAAACAGCCATAGTATAGTATGTTAAAAGATTGATAAAAAAGTCATAGCATAGTATGTGGACAAAATTTGTAAAAAAAAAAGTCATAGTATGTCAATAATAGTGATTAAATAGTCATAGTATAATATGTCAAAAAAAGTGATAATAAAATTATAATATAGTATGTCGATTTCGACATACTATACTATAACTTTATTATCACTTTTTTCACTCATAGTCAAAAAAAGTAATAAAACGTCATAGTATAGCATGTCAAAAGAAATGATAAAAAGTCATAGTACAGTATGTCGAAAAAAATGAATAAAAAAGTCATAGTATAGTATGTCAAAAAAAGTGATAAAAAGTCATAGTATAGTTGGTCAAAAAAATTTATAAAATGTCATAGTAGAGTATGTCGGAAAATGTGAATAAAAAGTCATTGAATAGTATGTCAAAAGTATTAAAAGTCAAAGTATAGTATGTTGAAAAAATAGATAAAAAAGTCATAGCATAGTATGTCGAAAAAGTTATAGTATAGTATGTCGAAAGAAATGATGAAAAGTCATAGCAGTTTGTCAAAAAAATTAAGAAAAAAGTTATAATACATGTTGATAAAAGTGATTGAAAAAGTCATAGTATAGTATGTTGAAAAAAGTGGTAAAAAAGTCTTAGTATAGTATGTCGAAAAAATATATTAAAAAGTCATAGTATAGTATGTCAAAAAAGCCACATTATAGTATTTCGGAAAAAGTGATAAAAAAGTCATGGACAAAATCTATAAAAAAAATCATAGTATGTTGATAAAAGTGATTAAAAAAGTCATAGTATATAGTATGTTGAAAAAAGTGATAAAAAAAGTCATAGGATAGTATTTCAAAAATGTGATTAAAAAGTCATATTATAGTATGTCGAAAAAAGTTTTAAAAAGTCATACATGGTATGTTGAAAGAAATGATTAAAAGTCATAGTATAGTTTGTCATAAAACTGATAAAAAAGTCATATTATAGTATGTCGAAAAAATTTATATGTCATAAAAAGTCATGGTGGCTTGTGTTGTAAAGCTCTTTGAGGGTTGCTAAGAGTCCAGGTCCTTTTAGCATCTTGTCATTGACAGCAGGTCAAATGGGTGGTGGAGCGGACATAACTATCGCTATGCCAACGGATGTTTGAAGACATTTCTACACCCATAGAAGCTAGTGCTTGTGCGCCGAGCTCCACAATGACTGAGATATAAACAAGAACCAGGTGCACATGATTTTACCTTCAGTCATTTTAACTGTGTGATTTTCAAAAGTTAATTTGTCATACACAATGCAACACACAAAAGTTTTATAAAACCTTTGTGTTAATAACACAAAGTACTAAAATATTACAGACTTTCTTTGTCACTGGTGGACAATGTGCCATGTGCAGTCACTCATGCATTGTTTTGTCTTCTTTTGTCTAAACTCATTACCTCATATGTTCAAATGAAATGTGGTTCCATCGGTTTCTTAATTTCATGTTTTATTACAAATGGTTTAATGAATAACATTGATGAAAGATTTAGGCCAAACTACTTCACATATACAGTACAGTACATGTCTGTACACAAACAGTATTCAAGAAATAAAGTAGGTGTCTTAATTTCACTATAAAACTATTTATTTTATGTTCCACAACACTCTTTGGGTGATACATTTGTTCTTGCATAGATAATATAATAAAAAATAACATTTTACAAACTAGCCCCTCCCAATTATACTGTACAACCAGTGGTTTTTCATCAATTTTATGAGGCACTGCATTGACTACTAGTTTTATAAAGTAATATTCTGGAGTTAGGGCCCAGCCCAAATGGTTTCTTAGAAGAATACAATTTCACTAGAGGCCATTTTTCTTCCTTTTCACATTTTCAAACACATTTCCTCTACACATTTTGTAACAGAATCAAGCAAAGTGAAACTGTTTGACTGCCTTAAATAAAGGCTCAACAATGTTTTAATCTCTGAAACATTAATTGCACGACGGTTGCTAAGATGGAGACATGAACTCAGCCACTGCATGCCTGTTCGTTGCCACTAATGAAATACTGTACAAGTCCTCTTCACAGCTCATCTCGTTTCACTTGTTCAGACTCGTCATCCACCTTCAGTTTCAGTTCATTTTCAACAATCTTGCCATCTTCATTGTGGTCCTGGTTATTAAACATGTCCTTAATGATGCTGTCGGCATCAAACCCTGGCAGAAGACGACCTTTGCCCTCTTTAACTTGAAGCATGATGAAGGCTGAAAACTGGAGAAAGCGTTGCAATGTTAAAAGCGCGTTTATACCCAGGCTGTTTAGATAAGATTTAGCAGGGAGAACTATTTAGTTGTCTGCTTACCTCCTCTAGAGGGACCTCTTTGTCTCCGTTGAGGTCCATAGCAGGAAAGAGGGGATCAGGGCTGTTTCCCAGCCACACAAACATGTAGCCTTCAGGAACACCCTTCTGCAGCTCCACTAACTCCAGCTCAAAGAAGAGCACTGCACTCCTGGGAACTTCTCCAGCTGGAGACCCCAAAACAGAGAAGGGAAAACATAATTTGGGGTAAAAAGAAGGTGTGTTACGAATGCAATCTGAGCAGTTCCTATGACTCACCTCCATTTTCACCATGTCCCCAGTGTGGTGGAACGACCACCTCCCTTCTCTCGCCCACACACATGCCACTCAAACCTTTCTCCAAACCCAGGATCACCTTATTCGCTCCAAGAGTCGTGATGGAAGGTGTGTCATAGTGGTCCCTGGAAATGGACACACAAACTGTTACCACTCTTAACAGTGGGGATTTTTAAAATGCTCACTAAAACATTTCCATAGATCAAAATCTTGAGCCAAGCAGACATATGTGCTGTTGTCAAGGATACATAAAATGGTAGGATATCTGCAGTTCTAAGGCCCGCTGCAATCTGTCAGACAAGGAGCCAGCAATGATTACATGCATAAACCAGGAGGAGGAGGAGGAGGATGCAGTGTTGCAGAGGGTGCTCACGAGGAGTACAGCAGGGTGCCGTCCATCATGGAGCAGTTATAACGATACTGAATCAAATCGTTAGTTTCACTGGTCACTTTGCAATCCTGGGGCTTGTGGGTAGATTTAATGTCGACTGGGTCTTCAGGGTTGTGGAAATCAATGACGTGAATGTGAAAGACCAGCACAGCAGAGCTAGGAATGAGGTCTCCTACAGCGGGAGAACAAAAATAAACAGGGCAGTATTACAAAACACAAACAAGACTAAGAAGACGTTGGTCCATTCCAAGTGTTTTCTGAATCCTCCCAATTCATGTGTCAAACTCACCAACCCCTTCTTGGCCATATGCCATGTGAGGAGGGATGGTAATCTTTCTCTTTTCTCCTATGCACAGTCCATGCAGGGCTTTGTCCATCCCTCGGATCACATATCCCTTGCCGACGTAAGTGTTATAGGTGCTGTTTCGCTTGTAGCTGTCAAGGGAAGCGTTAAGAGATAGTAAAGATTTTTGAAGTGGGGTTGTATGAGCTACTTATTCATAGTCAAGGTTACAGAAGCAGGCAGCAGTACTGGCTCGGAAGCTAAGCAATGTATTGCTGTGGACAGGGGCAGCAGTTAAATGTATTTTAGCCACCTAAAAAAAATAAATAAATCTATTTCATTCTGCTTTAGAATATTTTCCCGGCTTTACCTTGATGTCAGACAGCCCTTTTTGACAGGGAACTGAAGCCATTATCTATGCCATCTTCAAACCCATCCCACTCTTGACAAAACAATAATTTTTAAAAGACAGAACACTGGAGATGTTGGTCCACTGCTGCCTCGATCAGCGAGTTGGTTAATCCAAACTAACTCTTTAAAATACCAATTTTTGTCAAAAGGAGTCTGGTGGCTTTGGAAAGAGCATAGATGTACGGCTTCAGTTCCCTGTCCGAAAGGGCTTTCTGAAGACAAGGTAATGTGGTGAACATAAGCGAAGTATATTTTTCACTTAAACTGAAATGGATATATTTATCTGTTGCCCCCGTGCACAGCGGTACATTGCTTAGCTTCTGTGCCAGTACCTGTCTGCTTCTCCAAACTTGGGGCGTGCCGACTGAGCCGACGATCTACTGTAGGTAATACTTTGACTATGAATAAGTACCTCATACGATCCTACAATCCTAACTATCCCTTTAAACTCGGGTAATTTTTGCTTTACATTTGATTGCTTTCCAAGAATGGAGAAAGCTCAGGTTTACCTTGAGTCAAAGGCTGTGCCGTCCTGGAAGGTACCGTTGTAGTGGTAGCGGATGTAATCTCCAGTCACAGTCCTGCGGATGCAGCCTTCAGGCACCTCCATCACCTCCACAACTAGGTCATCCTTAGGGTTGAACACATCAACCAGCAGCACCTGGAACACCAGTGTAGCCTGAGGAGGGATCTGAGTTCCTGTTAGCGAAAAAAGTAAGACATGCATTGTGTCTATTTCAGGTCCATACCAGTCACATACTGTATACTTTACCTTAATGTGGACCATTAATAAAAGCATACTTTCCTTCCTTCAAGGCAGACCCTTTTTGGTTCATATTAGTGTGGTATGAAAATGTCCCTGTTGCAGTAACTTGCAGTAAGTTGTGTATGACATTAACAATCCTAACATCAATCCTTATGTCAGTGTTTAACACGTCTGCCTCAAAGCAAGTTGGCACTGTAGAGTTCGATCCCCGGTCCGGGCAGGGCCTGTCTGTTGGAGTTTGCATGTTCTCCCCGTGTTTATGTGTGTTTCCTCCCACCATAGAGACATGCATGCTAGGTAACTAGGACTACAGTTGAAAATTAGCCAACTGGCTAACACTGGCGCATTTACAGAAATGTTGATCAATGTGTATTGTCCTAATGTAATAAATAAATCTTAAATATTATTGCATTGCTTTTATATACATTACTATTGCATAATAGTGCAGTATGCGTGGACATGAAATATAAGTGCAACAAAACAATAATCAATGAATACTATCGAGTTTCACACATATACCCAAACCCAACTACAGAGAAGCATTTTCTAAATAGTCTTTGTTCTCAAATGTGGTACCATGCAGCAATAATGTAACGTGACAATAAAAGCAAATGAGACAACTTGCTCACTGTAAACTGTTTGTTTGTCAAACCATGATAAAATGAACAGAGACCAATGGTTGCTTTTATGGCATTTTCACACATGCATGTTTTTGTTACATTTGTATACTTTTGATCCAGTTAGTTAAGATTTCACAACGCAATAATGCCACCGCACTAAAGACCTTTACGTGACATACCTACTTCCTGTTGTCATCACCACCTACGTGGGCTGCGTCTCCCTATACTTGACATTGATTTGTTTGTAGACGGGCTTCGCCGTCCTCTCGTATCCTTTCTCTAGTGTCTCTAGAGTTTTTTTCCAACTGACTCCTGCATTCCCTATGATACCGCGGCTCATTTGTTTTGTTGCGTTGTTGAGAATCAAGACACACAAACTCTACATTGGTCTCGAGGAGCTGCAGTATTTATTCAGAGACAAACTGAAACTGACACATTACAACTTACAGTAACAACTTAAATGCTAATGCTCTGATCGTTGAGACCTGTCTGCTAAGCACTGATCTACTCTTTAAAAGAGCTTCTCAGGTCTTATAACACGACGATAGCTTGCCAGAACCTTTTTTTGCATTTGGTCTGAAAGTCCAAACAATCCAAAAATGGCTTTCACACTTGAAACAAAACGAACCGAGATCACCTCTTTTTGTCTGACTAAATTTTGGCCGTTTGTTCCAGGAGAGGTTTCACACATGCAGTTTTGGTTCGGACCAAAGTGAAAAGTCCAATCAGCAGTAAAGGAAAGCATATGTGATTTGCATTAATTGAACAGGTCAAGCACTGAACAGGTCAAATCCATATCTGTCAAAGTCTACAGAAACATAAAAAATATATAAAACTGTAATAATTGTAGATCAGAAAGTTTGGAATGTAAACTACAGTATGTGAAATTATTTCATACAAGCTACAGTCATCTTGGAGATTAATATTTTGTACCTTTGCCAGTCTCTCCATATGCCAGGAAGGGTGGGATGATGATGATCCTTCTCTCCCCGACACACATGCCCAAAAGACCTTCTTCCATGCCTTTGATGAGGTCGCCCTGTCCCAAGTAGGTGTCATAGGTTGAATTCTTCGAGTAACTAAATAAAAGACAAAGTTCTTGAGAATCACAGAAATAGATGAGACATACCTTGATGTTAAAACCTAACGTCACCTGGAGCCAAAAGCTTCACCAGACAGCAGCGTGCCCGTATAGTGGTAACGGACAAAATCCGATGCCACAGTGGTGCGGTTGCAGCTTGCAGGTTTGCTGAGTGTGCGGATCTGGACCTTGTCCTGGGTGTTCCATATGTCCAGCAGGAGAACATCATACACTAACACAGCGTCAGGAGGGATCACACCACCTATCGGACAAACAACACAGATTGGCATAAACTAGAACAGATAACGTATCCAACAAAGTGCTGTTACTCATGTTCATCTTCACCTGTTCCGATGCTTCCATAGGCCAGGTGTGGGGGGATTGTGATCCTCCTGCGTTCATTGACACACATGCTCAGGAGCCCGCGGTCCATCCCTGTGATGAGTGTGCCCAGGCCGACCTGGCTGATGAAGGCTTTGCCTCGGTCATGACTGTGTAGACAACAAAAGGGAGAGCTGGATGAGAGTGTATTATTGATGGAACCTACCAAAGTAGGTAGAAGTGTCAAAATAGTAGGCGGCAAAAAATAGAATCTAGAGGCTCGTGTCATGGGTTAGTTAAAATGTTATGGTGCTTTAAAGTCTGCATCCAATGTTCCATCCACATCGGCAGTATTATTCAAAAGGTAATTATATCCATCTCGGCTTTATTATGATTAGCCATTTGTTTTTCATTTTTTTTCATTTCATTTTGAAAACCAAGGGAGGTTATTTGACCAACAGCAACACAAATATCCACCACCTTATAAAACCATAAAAAATATCACATTTTCTCTACCTACAATTAAGTGTTGTATAGTAAATCACTGTTAAAGTACAACTAATGTATTGTTATAGAAATATTGAGGGGATACTAAGTAATTAATTTGATGTGGGGCTGACACGTCTGCTCTTGTTATCTCAATTCAATTCAATTCAATTTTATTTATAGTATCAATTCATAACAAGAGTTAACTCGAGACACTTTACAGATGGAGTAGGTCTAGACCACACTCCAGAATTTACAAGGACCCAACAGTTCTAGTAGTTTATCTCAGCTGCAGTAAATTGTCTGTGAATCCATCAGGAAAATGGTTGATTGCTGGACTTTCTTATGCTTATCATAGTGTCTCCATGATACTGTATGACGTTCCTGAGACATTCTCAAGGAACTTTCACCATTTTACAACTGAAATCACAATTTCAGCAAAAGCTATCAACGTTACATGCAGACAGACAAATAGGCTGGTTTAAGCTGTAAATGAACGCATTCTTGATTAATTGACATTAAATTGTGTATTTCGCTGCAACCTCACCTGGAGTCAAACTTTTTCCCGTCTGCAGAGAAGGTACCGTTAAAATGATAACGGATATAATCTTCTGTTTGCACTTCTCGAGGACAAATTTTCGGTATATCGTATCGATCGATAACTACATCTTCTAACGGCCCCAGGTTGCAATTCACAGTAACTAATGTCACATGAAGGCAAAATAAAACCGCTATCAGATCCATTTGGAGGGTTGTAACAATAGAGAGGGACCGTCTACCACCGGGGTGATGAGTTGGAAGAAGTGGAGAGAAGTAGCCTACCGAATGAAGTCTGGGACGGTGGAGCTGTGTCAAGACTGATGCAATGAGATACACTTCCGGTTACGATTACAAAATAAATGCCTTCTCACATAACTGAAGAAACTATTCCAACATTTATAACTACGTGTGAATAAACACATAAGCAAAAAAAAACACATGCGTTAATATAATGATATAATAATAATAATATAACGTTACATACACAGTCGTTTATAGGTGACGCAAAATGGTGGGGCAATAACAAGTAGCCTACTTTAGACAGATGCGAAACCAGAAATGTAGGCTACACAATTTTGCACAATACTGAAGAAATAATACTTCATTTTAAGGGGGTCAAGTTGCATATGTGATTATTGGAAGTGGAAAAGATGAGACAATTTGATTGAAAATGTAAACTAAGAGGTCTAAAACAAGGTACATCACTCTTTTCTGCTTAACATTTTCGATCTTACATTGGCATAGACTGCAGTTGATCCATTTATTAGGAGTGTGGTGCAGCACATGCTTTTGAAATAGAATACAACCTCTCAGACAAATGTTAATACATTAGCCAACAGTCTCCAGATATCCTGCCTAAATAGGCCTGCAGTATTAAAGTGACTCTGAATATGGGTTGTCTAGAATAGAAAAACAAGCACTTATGCATATTCAACATAATATGTTTCTTTAAGTAAAAAGAAAATATGCATTGACTTAGTGCTTTTATACTCGATGGGAACGTGCCTAACTTCCGGCCTTGTTCACTCTCTCTCTGTCTCGCTTAACGCATCTCTTGGGTCACCCCCCCAGAGAGCAGCAGGAGGAGTGGCCCATGGGCCTCCACCCACTTTTAAATGGAATTCTGCAAACGTGTAATGCCTGGCCCAGAGGCCGGGCCCGTGCATTCACTTAAGTATGAGATGATGCCGAAAATTATAACGTGCCTCCCCATAATCGGAAATTATTATTTCTCGTCACAGTAACGCATGGCAAGCATTACTACTGCCTGTGTTTTTCATATTATATTTTAAGCAGTCATAACACACATAATTACTTATAAAATTACACATAAAAAAGTCTCTGGCTCCTATAACCACTGTTATACAAAAATATGTCTGAGCCTACTAACATTATGAATGTGAGATTTTGCCGACTCAGAGGTTATATTTTCCTATCAACTACTATCAACTATGCAAGTTGATTTTGTAGCTCACCAACCCATGTCTCAGCTTGTTTGCTCGGAATGTAGGTAACCAAGTTGAAAATAGTCTTATCACTTCAGACAACTATATTCAGTCACTATATTTTATGAATATATAATCTGTCTAGGGTTTTAGAGCGGGAGGCAAACGTTTTTAGACAACTAAATTAGATCCCTGTAAGTAGCCTACGTTTAAATGTTGGCTCATGGGACTGGGTGTTATGACCCTGGAAAACACTGAGAAAAGCTGGACCGTTTTTCTGAGGTCCCTACTCGGACTGTGACGTCTGTGTCAAGTAAGCCATAATTATCACCATTTATACCGGAAGTATGGACTTCCTTATTCAAAGTAATGGTCGAGATTTGCATTTATCAGCCGTGGAGCTACAGATGCCAGTTAACTTGTTGATTAATCTTCTCATATTTTCCTCTATATTTTTAATAGTTAAAAATGCTCAAATTGCCAGCGCCAATACTAAAAGCCTACAATTAGTCTTATCTTCAGACAGAGAAATATAAATTTCATAATTACAATAAACAAGAAAAGCAAGCTGATCTAGTCATTCTTAACTTGGAACATGCATGCAATAGGCATTGCACGCAGGGCAGCCTCGTTCTTACATTGGGACAAACATCTTTTTGCACACATATTGCTTGTGCGTTTCGTGCACACACACACACACACACACACACACACACACACACACACACACACACACACACACAGTAGTCTGTACTGCACCTAAAAACAATAACTTTGAGGGAAATAACATGTTTTTCTGAAGCTACGTCATGTGGAAATTAAAGGCAGGAAGAAAAAAAACAATTACAAATCTCAAGCACTGCAGCATTCTTTGAAGGATGGCTGGCAGTAATAAGTGAAATTTGGCGAAAATGGGCTCAGTTAAAAAAAAAAATAGAAATACCATAAGATCCACTTTATTTTGAAAGCTCTAACCGGAAGTTCCTGTTTTCAGCATCTAGCTCGACGCGGCTTTCACAGCCTACGCTACGTGCAGACATGAACATTCCCTGGTAAAAAAACAGGACGTTTCCTGATCCATTCAAAACAAGAACAGTCTCCTGCTGGAGCCGGTGGAGGTGACGATGCTCCTGAAAAGCTTGAGTCTGGCTCTTATAATCTCGACACTGGTGGAGGCTCAGTATGAAAAGTACAGCTTTAAAAGTTTTCCTCAGAAAGACATCATGCCGCTGGACTCTGCCTACAGCTACGCACTGGAGCAGTACGGGGCGCAGAACTGGGCAGAGAGCATCAAGTTCCTGGAGCTCAGCCTGCGGCTCCACCGGCTGCTGCGGGACAGCGAGGTTTTCTGTAGCCGCAACTGCAGCTCCGTCAGCCGGGACAACGAAAGCCTGTTCACAGACAGCTCGCTCCGCGTCATGCGCCACATCCTACTGAGGGCTGCCTGCCTCAAAAAGTGCAAGGCACATTTTCCAGTGTTTAACATCTCCTATCCACAGAGGGATTTATTGGAAAGTTTCGAGAAAAGGGTCCCGTATCGGTACATACAGTATGCACACTACCAGGTGAGACCAAATGTGCTTGATGTGTCGAATTGTGCCCAAAACTAGAGTCTAAAATAAATGTAGGCCTTGTCATACATTCTGATGTTACACCAAATACTTCCCAAAGTGAATGTTGGAGAATTGTAATAAGGTGAAATATAGGCTAAGTGCGAGTTGGCCGTTATAAACACAATGGAATACAATAAGGATCATACAGTAGGATGTGGATTTAGCATTACCATAACTGTGCGTAACGGGCGCAATCGCAAAAGTATCAGCAGTCAGATTTTCGAGGCAGATTGACTCGGGTTGACTCACCGAGAGGAAATTTCTCGCAGTGCAGTACCGTTTCCTTGCTGTTTTTTTGCGCCCTCCTGCAGACCAAGCAGTAGTTGAGCATGTGCCACGTCTCTTCCAGTGTTCCCCCTGAAACAATCCCCTTATTCTTCTCTGTCAGGCAGGGTGATGGGGACTATAGGTTTGTGTTGGCTAAAATAGCCTACTGCTCTCATTTTTTTGAATAAGTTTTGGTTTCATAAAGTGTGTAAATATTATCCAGATAATCTCCACGTTATTGTAGACAACATTAATTATATTACTGTATAATAAACAACCACCATCACAAAATCCTGCTGGTGATATTTGGCACTCACCACATCAAAGTACTGACACCTTTAAATTGGAGTAGTTAAGTTTTGTCTGGTAAATTAAAAGGTGAATCAAAGCTGGTGATCAAACAGCCACCCAGATCAACAAAGCAGGCCTTTAGGATTTCCATGAAGTGGGTACTTTAATGTGTTCATTACATTTAGTTTTATTTTGGCCAAGACTACCTTATGAGACCAAGACAGTGGATCACATCACTCCAGTTTTAAAGTCTTTACACTGGCTTCCTGTCCCTTTTTAAGAATGGATTTCAAAATACTTCTTCTGGGTTATAAAGCACTGACCGGTTTAGGGCCAAAATACATTTCTGATCTGCAGCTACATTATGACACATACTAAACAGGGAGAAGCAGCGTTTAATTGTTAAATATCTGGGACAAACTCCCAGAAAACTGCAGGTCTGCTGCAACTCTCTGTTCTTTTAAATCAAGGATGAGGACCTTTCTTTTTGATGCTGCCTTTCTTTAAATAATTGTTCATTTCTTATACTGCACTGTAACTTTTATTCTCGTATATCTGTGTTTTAACTGCTATTTAATGCTTTATGTAAAGCACTTGGGATTGCCTTGTTGCTGAAATGTGCTATACAAATAAAGCTGCCTTGCCCTATATACAGTACCTGACCTTTTCCCCTTATTTATTTCACAGTTCTGCATACAGCACCACATTAGTTTTCTATTGACTGACTCACAAGAATTCATATTCTGACATCAGTGATCTGCATCTGTCAGTAGTTGTTGAAGAAAAGGGGTCAGAGGTCACGCTAATGACAGGAGCTGCTGTTTCCCTTCATGCAAGTGGGAGAGATGGTGTTTCATATTAAAAAAGAAAATCCCCCCAAACACTGTGGAATTGATTGTAAAGCTATCTATTCTTCCTCAGCTTAACAACTTAGAGAAGGCTGTGTCAGCGGCTCACACCTTCCTGAAGAAGAACCCGGATGATCCCTATTTGACCAAGAACATGAATTATTACAAGACCCTGTTTGATGTGGAAGAATATCTCATCGACCACGAGGAGCAGCCGTATGAAGTTCGTAGATCAACATCTTCTTCCTTATCCAGACTCATGCTAAACTATTCAACATTTTCTAACCACAACTCTTTGTTATCCAGAGTGTTTTCCTGAAGAGTGTGACGCTTTACAACAGCGGTGACTTCAGCAGCAGTGCCCGACACATGGAGCAGGCCATCACGCAGTACTTTGATATATACAGTCTCTGCTTGGCAGGCTGTGAGAGCTCATACGAGATCGTAGAGTTCAAAGACTTCTATCCCGCCCTGGCAGGTAAGAACAGAGCAATTTAAGAGCTGTTTCAGTCCAGTGTGTTTAAGAGAAGAAAATAACATGCTTGTTGTTCCCTCAGATCTCTACACTGATGTGCTGAAATGTAAGGTAAAATGCGAAGAGCACCTGACACCCAGCGTTGGAGGCTTCTTTGTGGAGAAGTTTGTAGCCACTATGTATCACTACCTCCAGTTTTCCTATTATAAATGTAAGAACCATAACAAAGACTCTGGATTCAGACTTTTGACAGCAATCTGTGTAAGACTGGTCAAACATGTATTATTTTGTGATCCTCTACAGTGAATGATGTAAAGAACGCTGCTCCGTGTGCAGCCAGTTACATCCTGTTTGACAGTAAAGACCAGGTGATGCAGCAAAATGTAGCGTACTATCGCTTCTACAGGGAGCAGTGGGGACTCGAGGAAAGAGACTTTCAGCCTCGGCCCGTGAGTAAAGAAAGACCTCATTACTGTTCTTTCTTGATACTTCATGTACTTCAGTGGGTGAACCAGAGGCAGCAGAAAGTTCACACTGGCTGTACTAAACCAAAGCAGGAAAACTATAGCATAAAGCGGTCTTGGCGTGAACATTAACACAATGTCAGGGTGGTAATTAGAAAGTCATGTGCTCCTGTAAAGGCAGAGTTGTTTTCCCATCTTTTCAGCTTGGTGTAGAGTTGTCAGCAGCTGCAGTGTACCAGCTCTGTGTGGTTAACGTCTTTGCCTTCAGAAGGTGCCCCTGCTTCAAATAAATGTAGTACTGCTGTAAACTTTAAGGCTTCCAAACTAAGAGGCAAACAATACAGTAAACAAAAGGACAACCGGTCCCAATTTGTTGCTTAGCGCCAATCTATAAAACAGCCAGACGTCTGCTTGTTCTTGACTGCTGCGCAGGTCACCACAAGAGCTGATGCCACTTTTATTTTTCAGGAGGCCCTGAGGTACTTTAACGAGACAACTAAGCAGAAAGAGATGCTGGAGTTTGCACTGAACTACCTACAAACTGACGATGAGGTATGTTATGTTGTTGAAAGGCAGAGATGGTGGCAAATTTATAGGAAGCATTGTTTTAAGGCAGCACAGTGAAATTGTGAGCACAGCAATGATGCAAAGTCCAGCTGAAGTCACATTTAGTTAACCCTCTTTGCAAATAATATTGTCCTTTAAATACACAAGCTCTTGTGAATATACATTTCTTGAATTAAATTAATAAAAAACTCTTTAAAGCAATCCTAGGTAACTTTTTTGAAACTGTGTAGCAGATAAAACTTAAACTGTCTGCATGACTAGACAACCATACGTAGGTACGTAGAAAAAGATGTTTTTGTGAAATGACACATTAACTTGGCTCAACAACAACAACTAAATCAGCTGATCTTGTTGGAGTTTGGGCCCATGTTTTCCTTTACTTTTACTTTGGAGGAGTGAACTAACAGACTAAGTGCATGCTGCTGTTGAGGTTGTGGAAATGGCAGCAAAATAACAAAAAGTCTCACAGGATGCAAGAGAGAAAGAGGGGATGAAGCCTGCGGGAGAGAAAGAAGGAGGTGGGGGCTGTGTTTTCCACCAGCAGCGTGTGGTATGTGGCTGGGAGGTGTTGGCCATTTGAGGCTGTGCCACATCCATTTAACGCAGGTCAACCCCTCCCATCTCTACACACTGCCTGGAACAAAGAGTTGGGGAGGACTATGATAGTTTAGGCTAAATTACATGCTGCACAAGTGACAGATTTATAGACAGGAAAAGCATAAAGTATGTTTCTCCAGATAAAATGGAAGTAAAGATAGTCACATTCTTGCTTGCTGTTTGACAGTGTGTGTTTTGTGTTACCTTTAAGGACGTCGTTAGTCCAGAAGAAATGGCTTCTTCTCACATGGTGCATCCTGATGCTGAGTTTGATGGTATGGGAGACTACGAGGAGTCCTTCCTGGCTGAGTGGTGGCAAGAACCCAAAACTAAGTGGGACACTGGAGAGGTTGCAGACTGACATCTGTCCTCCTCGCCTCCTGTGCAGAAACGTCCTCATCCGGCTGTCCCATCTCTCATGACAAACCAAAAAATGTTGACCTCCATACAGATACCGACATTCTTAACAGTATTCAGCAGAAAAAGCACAAATCAGCTGTGTACTTTCACCCAGCTGAAGAATAATAGGTTGAACTTATCCATCATGTTGATCAAGATCAGAGATCGACATATTCTGTCTTGGCTGTCATCAGACTTTTAAAAGGTTTATTTCTATAGTCATTGGCCTGTATGCCAACGCTTGTCAATGACTTTAAAAAAAAGGTTTTTATTTAATGAAAGCTAAATGCATCTGTGCCATGGTATGAGGAAAGTGACATGAGGCTTTTCTTATGCTTGATGATTTGTCAAGTTGAGTTGTTGTAATAATTTGCTCATAATAAAAATATTTTAATATACTTTTCTTGTTAGTCACTTAATATCAATAAGATCATCAAAAATGCCAGAGGCACAAAAACTCTTTGATTGCAGTAGTATTAAATTGATGAGTTGATTAATTTAGAAAATTGATCAATCATTTATCGAAGAGTAATTTATAATAAAAAAAGAGTGAGGATTTTGTTAAGGTTTTATATTGTAAATTAAACCAGGTTATACTATGATTATTTATACCAATTTGGGGGTCTGGTAAACTGATGGTGATATTGGTTGTTTGATTCTTTAGACTAAAAAAATAAGCAATACATTAATTGATAATATAAATAATCTGCAGTCACAGCCCCAGATTGTTGTGGTACATAATTGAAGGAAACCATAACTGAAACTGTTTCATACTGACTGTAATTTAACATACAGTAGATGATTATATTTTTAAAAAAGTTTTTCAAAAGCAGAAAACCAAAGCATAGAACTCTGAAGTCTAACCATCTATTAAAACCATAAAATATAAATACCATAACAGCAAGAGTAGGTGTGGTTTCATTTTTTTGCATTTTATTTTCCCTCCATTTCAATTTCTTGGTTCATTTTTTTTTAATTTAAAAGATAGTGCCTAGAAATATGGGACACGATGCATCTTATTTTTGCTTTCCCCCTAAACTTCAAAATCAAACGGATTGTATTGGATGCCAACTCTGTACATATTGTAATAATAACAGTGCAGCTGCCAGTAGGGCAAAGCTCAAATGAACCAAACTGACGCGTACAGTTTCAGACAAGCTGCCTCCTGGACCCCAGACTAGACCTCTTTAATCTCATTTACAGTTGGGATCACTACAAAGCCTTTGGGCTGAGGTGATCACCCAGAACTCAGGGCTATCAACAAATGTACAAAAGATTCACAACATTATTTAAGTGATGGCTGGAATGATAAGTGAGATGCAAGATAGCTAGCTTAGCTGTTACGCCACATTTAAAGATGCATGAACAGTGTTGACTACAGGAGAGATTTCCAAATGTGGGTCCTGTCAAGAGACTAACGGCTACAACTCATTTTAACATAGCTTTTAAATAAATCTTCATACAGTGCATTTATCATTCAGTGTATCTTGCACATATTTACAAAGTAGGTGTGCATACAGTTGGCTAGTGCTTGTTTTTCTGTAGATACAGGACTTAAAAACGTTTGAATACTTTATTAATGTGCTGCCTTTATGGTACCATGACTGCAGCGCACAACAGTTTGTAGAAAGAGATGATATTCTAGAGGTAAAAATCTGCCTTTCTACCTGTGATAGGAGTGTTAAGGTATACACAGACACAATTGCCCCTATCACTAATGTAAACATATACATTCTTTAAAAATATCTTACATGCATACATTCACCCGTGAACAGACATACAGATTAAACCTCCTAAGCGTACAAACTTTGGGCCTGAAAGTGGTGAGCACGCACAACGACAGATATTGTGGAATGTATGTTGGTCAGTCTGTGGTTGAAAACACTAAGTTACGGTCTCTGCTGCGTCAAGGTTTAGTTGTTTAAAATGATCCCAAAACCATAACACCTAGCTTCCCTCTTTGTACCTGAAAACCTCTGGGTGGGGGTTTGGGTGTTTAAAGAACACATAACAATGAAACGGTATCAGTCTGGGCTCTGGCTAATGGCTGACTGTTTTTTGAGGCATCATTTTATATGATCATTTGTCCTTCCTTTGTCTCTCTTTGGAAAACAACAGTCCAATAAACAGCTTATTTTCAGTTGTATCCATGTTGCCAGACTTTGTAAATTAAAACAGATAATTGTCCACTTTGAGATGTCAAGGCCTGGCCTTGGAGGAACTGTGTCTCAGGTCTATTTCCTTTAAGAAAAAAAGAAACTATTCAGCTCCTGTAACATTATTTCAGTCTATTAGATGGCCAGTCTGTGCTAGTCCAACATGTATGCAGGCAGGCAGGCAGGCAGGCATTGGAAAGACATGTCTCATTTTAAATTGGTCCACTGTTGATATGTTCTTCATCAGACTGTTCAAGATGAGAGTAATGGAGGTACACAGACACTGAATCACATTCTTAGAGCCACCGGACTGGAGAAAAACCCTAGTGTCTCCCACAGGGAGAGCCACCTGCTTGCTCTAGGCGTGGCACGGACACAATCCTCAGCGGACTGCTGGAAGCAGCCACACAAGTATGATTTGGCTGGTATAGTGAGAGAAGCTCCACATGCCCAGAGGAGTCGGGCAGTAGGACAGACCATAGGAGCAGACGGAGCGTGGAGGAAACAGTAATCAGAAGAAGTTTGGCAAAATTTTAGGACAGGAGTGGAAGACTTTTTTTGTTCCCCTCTTCTCTGATGTGGAAACGACACAGTGCGAGGAGGAAGACAGGAATAGACAGGACGGAGACAGAATGACAGACAGACAGACATCTTATCCTCCACCAGATCTGAAAGAGATGTGAAAATGGATAGTTAACAGGAAGAAAAACAGACTGTTGCATAAGCAACAAACGATGAAGATGCTTGAGAAATGGAAAAAGCCATTCTGCTTTACAATGATAAAAGGAATACTATGGTTAAAAAGAATTTTAAGTAAAGTAACTAAGTGGGATGAAGTATTCAAGCAAAATGAGCAGTGAGAAAAGCATGGTGAGCATGGTGCTTTGTGGCGATAAGCCAAAGGATGAACTTGAGATGGTGGATGAAGGAGTAAGTGTGGAATGACATGGGCTGTTTCGTGATGTGACTCCACCAACATGATATCACATGGTTGTGATCCTAAGTTATACCTTCCTCTTCGAATGTTCCTGCATCCAGTGAGCACACATCAAGGGAAAAGACAAAATGTTAAGACATATCAAATGACAATAAGAAAAATGACAATCAAATGAATGATAAGTTAAAACGTTAGCATGTTATAAAGCTGATCATTTTGCATTTGAATTGCATGATATTTAACAAATACAAATAACAGTATAACTGTGCAAGAAAAAGTAAAAACAAAACAAATCATTAACAGTTGGAATTGGTCAAACCCAGCATAAACAGACTTTAATGTTTAATGTTGACATAAAATCTGAATCAATATTTGAATCATTTTCTTTCATCCCCAGTGCTCTCAAAAATCTTTCTTGCCAGATTATAGTGATGACAGCATATGCAACAGGTCTACAGTACTCATGGCATTGACCCTCTCAGCCCCATACAGTCTGACACCAAAAACTATTATCCTCTAAAAACAGAGCTCCAACTTGGAAGTGAAAACTTCTTACAGCTCATGCACACATGCACAGACTCTTACCTCTGGCCCTAAAAGGACTGACTTACATGCTACATGCTATAGGTTATTGCATGCTTTTCAATTGACAGCTTTTCATCAGTCACAAGCAAAGTGAGCTTAGTAGTAGCAGTCCTTTTATGTCATATGTTATGAGTATAAGGAGTGAACAACAGCAGGCATGCACAGGTGGAACAGAGCAGAAGAAGCAGGGTATTTGGGGATAGGATGCTGCCTGGCGGAGGAAAACTATATAATGCAGGCTAAAAAAAGCACCAAAGGTAAAAAGGGTGTTTGTGGTAATCCATCCATTACACTTTTTCATTAAAAGGCTAATAAATCTAGTGGATTAGTGTTCCTGGCAGATTAACGTCTCGGTCATGCCCAGTTATATATATACACAGTATATATAAATAAAAGGGACAAAGAGGTGAAGGATAGAGCTTAATTTAGTTTAATTAATGAGTCGATCATTAATTAATGATTCGATCAAAGAAAACAAAAAGATTTCCCATTTCCCGCCCCTGGTTGGGCAATGAGTTGCAAACAGAGATCTATTTCAGAGGGGTGAGAGTGGGAGGAGCGGGGGTTCCTTTAGGTAGAAGCAGACAGGTACACAAAGGCATGCCAGAACTCTTACTTAAATCCCCATCCTGTTCCCCCTAGGACTATAGCTGCCAGGAGAATAGCACCTGCGATGGACCCTATTATGATATTGGTGCCACTGGGACCTGCGCAGAGGAAGGAGGAGGGAGAAAGGGTGTGGAGGAGTAAGAGGAAGAGGGGGGCAGAAACAAAACAACACCACTAAAAAACACAGGTCAGAGGACAGCATCAACACTGTACATCAACGACAACAACTAGAGAGAGAGAGAGTAAGGCAGATGGTAAGATACCTGCAGACAGAAAACGAGAGATGAAGGGAAGGAGGATACCAGCACATGGGTTGGAGGTGGGAGAACGGGCAGGTGAGCGAGGGAGGTCAGGGAGACAACAGTAACACAAAAAAAGGAGAGAGTTTTATTACTTTGTTCTCATTCCCCCTCTCCTGCTCTTTCAGATGGACACCCTCTTGCTCAGGGTGGCTTTTTTGGGCCCTATGAGAGCAGCTGCTCAATTGCTCTGTGTCATTGGCAGACTGCAAGAAAGTAAGGAAGACACTTGAAGATGGCCGTGTTTGCAAGACATTCAGTACCACCACACACACGCACACACACACACACACACACACACACACACACACACACACACACACACACACACACACACACACACACACACACACACACACACACACAATCTGTACATGCACATATGCTCTAATGGATAAACGTGTCTAAACACACACCCACACTCTTCCAACATTGGAACCAAGACTTGCCAGGAAGGAAAACACTGTGTGGTCTATATAATTATGATAACTTTCCCAAAATAATCAGGTGAACTACTCTTTTCGTTTTTGAGGACAAGATAGTGTGCTCTGCTTCAGTGCATAGAGAAGCTACAGTGATGATGGGTAGAGACCATGAGGGGGATATGAGAGGCAGACGGAAAAAGAGACATGGGCAGGTTGAGAGGCGCTATGGACCTTTCTTCTCTTGGCCTGTGGGGACGGTTGGCTCAGGGATGGGATCAAAGACACTGCAGTCCTTTCCTGTGTAGTCCCTGTCACAGATGCACTTCACCTCATTACTGCAGGTCTACGAGAGAGAGAGAGAGAGAGAGAGAGAGAGAGAGCGAGAGAGTGAGTGAGAGAGATAGGAAGAGATAAAAACCAAGTGCAATAAGCATGAACAAAAAAAGAGGTTAAATGTATAGCCTGTGAGCATGAATTTGGTAATTTACAGGTCAAAAGACATGTTAAAGACCATGTTAAAGCTGTCATATTGGTGACATATACATTGGCGCTGGTGTTTCAACAGCCTTTCAATGGCAGCATTTCAACACATACTTCCAACCTGTTTCACATTGAAAAATATTCATTTAGATGCTGTTAAAACAACAGTTAGTGTGTGTGACTGACCTGAAAATGCTTAATTTGTAAATAACAAGATATTTGAAGGATAAACAATGGTTATATATCACCACCTAAATTTAAATGTAAAACGGGTCGGGAATCCATTGTTTAGGTACTTAAATGCAATTGAAACAACAGTTTTAATGTATGTAAATAAAAGGGACAAACATTTGAAACCCCTCTCAATATAGTCAGTCCAGTAAGTCACCACCCTCAACTATAACCTCAACAATAGACATATAATCAAATTTACACACTTACAACAATGTCTCCAAAAACATTATGAGGTTCGTAAAAAGAGATATGTTATGGCAAGGCTGTTGTACTGCACTGATGTACCTAATAAAGTGGCCCCTCAGTGCATGTAACTTATGTCTAAAACACGTTTTCAGGAGGGTTTTTACCCCGTGGTCGGAACAGATGCGGCCATTGTTTGATCCAGAACAGGTGCTGAGGTTAAAGGCCGCCACAGGGAGGCAGCGTCGCTCCAAACACATCATGTTGGGACCACAAGGAGTGCCTTCCTCCACATAGCCCAGGTCTGATCCGTCCTCCAGCAGAGCATGGCCACCTCTGAAAAAACATGGGAGAAGAGGTGGGAAAAGAGGGATAGAACCTTTAGACATTTAGAGCCACAAGGTTCTTATTTTTACACTATGTTAGCTGTAGCTGATCAGATAGATGTGACCCACTTACCTGCAGTCCAGGTACTTGTTCTGGTGGTAGAGGGTGAAACTGGTCACCTCACCCTGCAGGTCTCCAAACTTTGGTTTTGTTGTCACGTTAGCACAGAACAGGAAGCCGCATAAAACATCACTAAACAGGAAAAAGTAAACGGCAGAGAACAATGTGTATCAAAAAAGCAGATTAGAGTGAACACACTCTTATTCTTCTATAAGAATATTAGCAAAGGGTATCGGGATGGTGTGACTCACGGCTTGTTGCACTGCAGCCAGCCCTGGCCTTCAGGACCTGGACCACAGTTGCCTTTCTCTGTCCCCTCAGCGTTCAGCTTCTCATAACAAAACCTGTCCGCTGAATCTGGGAAGGCAAAAACAGACAATTAGCGCTAATACTACTACAAATTAGACTGTTGCAAGCAGAATGAGACTACAACGCCATACATACAACACACAATTTCGAGGTGCAAGCTGCACATGTTCTATACTTACTATAACCCCAGAGTCTCCTACACTGTCCATCATGAGTTCGGCATCGTCCACCATAACAGCGGCCCTTAAGAAATGAGACAACAATAATTAAGTTTCCATCAGGGTGAGCTTCAGACAAGTATCCTTAAACCAAACCAGCCCTTACCTGAGTAGAATCACACATGTAGCCATCTAGCTTGTGCACATTATGAGGACACTGCAAAAGAGGAAAGGTACTTATTGTTCTGAATACTCTGGTTGATCTTGCAGTGTCCCCCCCCCCCATGTTCCAGTACACCCTACCTGGCTGGAGTCTCCGGTGCAGGTCTCTGGGATATCACATTCGTTCACAACCTCTCGACATACCACGCCTCTCAACTCATACTAGTTCACAGCATAAAAATGCATCAGGTACATTTTGGATTAGTCATATAAGTAATCATACACTCTTAGAGATAAGTAGTACTTAGTAGAGATTTTTCTTTTTTGCATTTTATTACATTCAGTTTACTTAATGTTTTTATGATCTATATTTAGTGGAAAATACTGTATACTTGGGCACATACCATAAAGCCCTTGACACTAAGACAAAGGTTGTAGAGGTTTAAGTCTCAATACATGAAATTTCTCTAGAACTTAATGTCTTACGCCCACCATTTTGATGAGCAAAACCATGCTGAAAAAAAACTATTACTGGTACTTTTTCCAGTAGTAGAAGTCTAGTAGTAGTTTTGGTTTGGCACTCTTCATTGTTAAATACTTTCTTTTTCTTGTATAAAGACAATTGTTATACAGGTTTACCTTGCAGCCACTGCAGCAGAGTCCATTACTGCACATAGCATCATGGGTAAGTGTGCACTTTTTACAGCAGGCTCCTCCACTACGGGCACACTCCTGCAGCCACAAAAATGAAAACTAACCTTCAGCTCTGCCTCAGAAAACAGTTTAATAGCTGGCTTTCATACATGATATCCAACTGCATACTCACCACCTGGGATCCACAATCACACTCTTCGCCTGGTTCCACAAAGCCATTCCCACACTCTGGAGGGTCCAACAGCTGAGGGAGACAGAGACGGACAGATATGAGCACATATATATAAGTGGGAGACAGATGGAGGAGAGATGAAATGTGTCAGTTATATAGGAGATTGTTGGCTGGAAGTATGGAGATACTAAAATGCATTACTTAAAAGGAGAAAACTAAAAATATTCTATGGTCATGTAAGTATGTGTTTTGACTCTAGAATAATTAATTAGTCTATAAGTGATGCTCAGAGGCCCCACGTGGCCCTTCTATGGTCATGTTAGTATGTGTTTTCCAATAAAAATTTGAATCGAGAATAACTAATTAGTCTATAAATGATGTCCCCCCATGGCCCTCACCTTGTTCGGCTTGTTGAAGAGGCAGCTTCCGCCCCCCTGGAGCAAGAACTGGATGTACTCATCAACGCTGCAGCGAGAAAACTTTCTGGGTAGATAGTATCTGTATTCACACACACGCACCCAGGCATGCGCACACGCACACGCACGCACACACACACACACACACACACACACACACACACACACACACACACACACACACACAGATCGAGACCAGGACATGACAAAAAAATAAAAAAACTGCTCAATACTTTTCTGCCAGTAAGGAATGTGGGTGTCTGTGCCATCACTTTGCAATCTGACAGAAATGTTACCATCTAGGATATTACTCAAATGAATAATTCAAATCTGTATGGTTCCCTCTGTTAAGGAGAGCCAAATCACATTAAAAAACACATTCTGTGTAATAAATACTTTAAATTTAATTTGTAATTCTTTCAAGATGGTGGGCATGCTGGTGTCAAATACAAGCTGTGATTGAGATTGTGAGTAAAAGTCAAAGCATCCCTCTGTTACAGGTGTTTGATTGTCTAATTAAGTGAAATGAAGGAACAAATCGCAGCAACAAGAAAACAGTCTTGCTGTTTAATTTTGTCAACAAACAGAGAAGAGATTAATTTTACAGGTCTGTTGTGTTTTGTTTTTGTTGTTAATATCAGTGTGCTATGATGTGGATTTTTACCCTGTGTCTTCCATGATGCAGCCCAGCCAAGCATCTGGGCACCTGCAGTCTCCTGTGATGAAGACAAGGAGAAAGAAAAGCATAGATGAGAGGGGGAAGGTGACTCAAAGGAAAGGCAAGTAAAGGAAAAAAATAATGTGTTAATTAGCATTTACAGCGAGAGTTTTGATCAGCAAAGAAGAATAGACTTTCCATAGAACTGGCACCTTATGACAGAGGTATGGAGAGCCTATAGTGTGTGCACTGAGCTCTTGTCCTGACGTTAAATAATAGGCATAATGGCTCTTCAACATTAATCAGAGCCCATTGTTCAGTGGCAGCAATGTTCTAACCACCGCCCCCTCCTTCTTGGACACAGGTGACTTATTACCTAATAGAGAAGTCTAATAACAGAAGAGAACTGATGGACACGGATACAACACACAACTCTCTCTCCACCCCCCCCCTTTGCTTTGATCATTTATTCAGTTAAACGCCTGGTTTATTAGATCTCTCTCCCCCTGCATTATCAGGCTTTCATGTTATCTTTTACCTGCAGAGTTGCGTACGTTGTTCCACCTCATGCCGATGTTCTGGCCAAGGCTCTGGCACAAAGTGATGGCCATTGCTCCTACATTCCCATACTGGAACAAATACACATAGGAAAGCTTTATTATGAGATGGGAACAACATTAATATACAATGCTAAAGTTAACTTGGGTTGCACCAAATATGATGTACTTAAAACCAGGATTAAAATAATGATAATGTTAAAATAAAGGCTACAGCCAGCAGCAACTTAGCTTAGCTTAGCATAGAGACTGAAAGCAGGGCTCGGCCAAAACGGTGACAATAGCCTTAATAGTCTGTACAAAAACAAAAAAAAGTGTAAAAACAACACATCATCGTTTTACTAAGGAGTTATGTGCTGGACTATTTCCTGGCTGGGACCAGTAAGGTGTTGGTAGGCGGAGTCTGGCTAGCTGTTACTGTTTCCAGTCTTTATGCAGAACTAACTGTTTGCTGGCTTAAACTACATACAGTATTTACCATACAAACGTGAGAGTTGTACAAATGAAAAAAAAGAAAGTGAATAAGCACATTTACCAGAGTGTCTATTGTGTCCATAACTATTACCTTAAATGATGGTTTAACTAATAATTCTGTTGCAAAAAAAAAACTTTTTTCATATCTTGGTTTAGTCCTCTCAAACCTAAATTAAAATTGACCATGTTGCTCTAGACTCTTAGGGCCCTATCTTGCACCCATGGGCGTGCTGGTCTTACAGGGAAGTGTGTTCAGATGAATTCTTGGCGTATTGCTATCTTAAGGCATTGATTGCGTCATTGACCTACAAAATCCTGGTCTAAAGTCAATAGCGCAGCATTTCATTGTTATTTTAACTGCGTATTAGTATAATGTGCCTAAGCTTATTCACAGTGCACACACACTATGCTTATTACACACACAGGGAAGCACAGCAGCACACAAACATGCAAAAGATTAAAATAAAAATATGACGGTGCAAATCCGCCATCATAATAGCAATGCGCCAAGACACAAACGCGCCTGGCTTTCAAAGGGAATGGGAGATGACACTCTGATTGTTTTATTGCATGTTACGCCCAAAACACAACCATGAATTAATGAAGTCACTAAGTACAACTCTTTTGAAGCATGAGCCCAGCGCATGGACCCTTTTTTTGGCCCACAAACTAAAGAAAGTGGATTTGGACACGCCCTAAATGCACCTGTGCCATGCGCTTCACGCCATGCACTTAGATCGTTAAAATAGGACCAATTTGACTAAACTTACTTTAAAATGGCGAGTTAGGTGGTTCAACAGAAATATGTTAATCATTCAACTTATTTTTATTAATCAATGGTTTCATTTAGATTGCTCAACAAAGATGGATTAAATTCAAATAATTTGTATCTACATTTGTCTTAACCCTAATCTTTTGTTTAATGTAATCCTTGTTGGTGGCAACAGAAAATAGATATTTAGATTCTCCTCACCTCGTTGATGCCTCCTCCCCTTGTTAAAGAGCAGACCCCTCCTGTGTAGGCTGTCCCACTGCGGCTACTGTGAAATGTTCGCCCTCTGAGGTGCAAAGGAAAAATACCATAATTTAAAATAAATCCTCAATTAACACCCAAAAATCAAAGAAGCCTTAATTCTCAAGATATTAGATTTTTGTCCTCTTACGAGAAAAGATGGACGGTGTCACTCTGATCTTTGATGTTGTCCTTCCTGTATTTCATAAAGTTCTGCAGCGTTATCAATGGATCTTCCACTACTGGCATCATATTTTTAGAGGTCCAGGTCTCCATGGCAACCAGCACAATCCTCGTGTTCAACTGTTCCTTGTAGATCTGTGGACCAAAAGCACCCATCAGTTTACCGCTTTGTTGACATGACACCTGTGCTGTGAACACTTGTGTGGTATCTGGGATAAATCATTTGCAAATGTGAAAATAAACGCACACTTCTTGACAGGTGGCGGTGTGTGAATGCAAGGTTTAGGAGTAAGAGGATTATAATCCTCCAAACAAAGCTCTTACTGCATCTGCCATGTTGACCACAGCTTTGGCAAAGTTCTTGGTTTGGCTGCTGGAGCGACGCAGCTGTACAAACTGTGGAGAGATACACAGATGGTGTAAGAGATGAATCACATTTACCCTCTCATACACAAACACACACACGCACACACATTTGTACTGCTTTACTTATAGGGATCCTGATATGAGACATACTGTACATTTATAGGAATGTTTCACTGAATTTATTTACAATAAATTTACAATTTCTCTGAACAACATAGGGCACCAACAAGATCAGACATCCACATAATTAGCAACAAAACATACATTTAACTCACAATTTCATTGTCGTTGACCACCATCAACTCAATATATTTGGTCTCAGTCTGGACAGAGGGCTTGCGAATATATCTCTTAGATCTTCTCAGCCCCCCAGAAACCTGCTGTTCCCTTATTTGGTCCGGTCTGTCATCATCACCATCACCTCCTCTGCTATCCCACTCACTTTGCTCTGTACAGTCTGGACACACAGAGAAGCAGAGCTGCTGGCACTTAGAGCAGTATTACTTGTTTCTTGTGCAGTGCAAACATTACTATCACAATCTCATTCAAAACATTTCAGTTCCCAATCCAAAAAGCTGTGACTGTAATTATTGCCCCGTTTGAATTACCTAAATATTACATCCCATTTAATTATTACATTTGTTTGAGACTACAACTGCCGTGTTGGAGGTTTATTGGACAGTAACATAAGCATTACCTATGGAATATTAGGTACTTTAAATTGTTGCAACAGTGCACAGAAGGTTTCTAATTTATCTCACTGAGGGCAAGGGGTTACATTAAAAATGTGGTAAAGATAAGAAAATTAGAAAAGACTTAAAGGCAGTACTATTCTGATGTGATATGAGTGTCAATAGCTTATGTTTTAAATACACTTATGTACCTGGGCAGTGGGGGGGGAGTCTGATATCAGGCATCCTGCGGATTAAGTGAGCGCCATCATCCTATAACAGAATGCACCCAGATGACAAAAGACAAATAAGGACCTAAAGACAAAAAAATCTGCATCCAAACTCACAATAATTCAATAATTATTACTACAACTACTATCCACTGACTATTTACCTGATTGCTCCCATTATGAGCGGGCTCAATCCCATAAGAGAAGAAGCTGTCAGAGAACATGCCGCTAAGGACCAACAACAAGAGAAAGACAGTGAGATACAGAGCAGAAAAAAGAAAACATAAACAAATAATCAAACTTAACAATGTCTCTTCTGTCTGAGAAAGCAAGCTTAGTTTCAAGTGGACAGATCCTTGATGACATTGTTTTACAAATCTTTTATTGAGTCAGTCGTTACTTTTTCATGTATTTGCTGGTATGCTTCTCTGAGTTTAAAACGGAAAAACACATTAGCAATGGTAATTAAAGTTAGCAGCAAAATCATTGGGATTCAGCAGATGACACCAACTGATCTGTACAACAGACATGTGCTTAAAAAGGCAGATTCCATCATGTCCGACAGTTCTCACCCCGTGAATGCAGATATTAAGTTGCTGTCCTCTGGTTCCCGCTTCAGTCAGCCACCAGCCAAAACAAATAGATATAAATTCTCTTTCGTACCCTCTGCTATCTCTCTGCTTAACTCTGTAAAAGAATAGGTAACGTCTGCACATAAGGCACACTTGGACTTAAACTTTTAATGTTGTGGTATTTATTTCCCCATTTGGTTGTCGTCTTTGTTGTCATGTACTGTATGTCAACTTCTTTGCTACTGCAGTAAAATTAATTGCCCCTCGGCTAATTAAGGTCTTGAATTTGAACTTAAGAAATTATGTGTGCAGAGAAATTAAGCAGAATAACAAATGAAGAGATTTTATAAATAAAGGTTTACTGTCAGACTCACTGTAGGCCGTGGCAGGTGGAGAGAGCTGCCCAGGACTCTGGTAAACCTCTCAACCTTCCCTGGTAGTAGCAGTGCTCCCCTCCCTGTGGACACAACACACCACTGTTACAACCTCTACTGACACACTTCAGGCTTTATTGGCCCTTTTTATACTTCATTGGGTATTGTAAAAGGTCAGCTCTGTGGAAAAAAAACTCTCACAACCTCTGCATATGTCACTCCTCTCTCCCTCCTTCCCCACTATCACATGCATGGCACAGTTTGTGACCTACTTGTGTCCTGTTCTATAATCCACTCTATTCTGCTTCACTGACAATAGAAGTGAAGGCAAACCCAAGACAAGGATCTCTTCAATAAAACACTCATGTTGCTCACACAGTAACATCTGAAAATTGAACATGGGACGACTGTACAATTGGCAGTTTGCAGCTGAAAAACACAAGATAAGAGTACAAAAAGAATTGTGCTCTGCTCTGTCCTTTCCTCATAACAATGCTCACTACCACCACAGAGTCCTAGCTTTTATCTCCAGCTAACACTCCCTCAAAAGTGGGCGCACTGCTTCACGAGGTCACAGCGGCAAAGGTGAACCACCAGGAAAGGTGAGAAAAATGGTTCACCTGAATAACACTGAGTTCACCAGGGTGTCTCAGCCTTGCCACAACAGCTCAGCCAAACAACACCTTGGTGCTTTGAATGGAAACAAAAGCATTCTGACGACCAAGATCAGTCTGGTGACGTGCTGCTGTGAATGCATCACACCTGCCATGTCAGCATCAAAGGCATCATGTGAGGCCTCTGTCCGGCTGGGCGACAATCTGGCCTGACTACAGGTCTCCATTCTCGGCTCTGTTAGCTCCCTCTCCCTCCCGCCACTCTGGGAACTAACCGATTGATGCTTTTTACGTAATGCTTGTTACTAACCTAGTTCTGCGGAGTTTACTCCCTGAGTATTATGTTTTCTTTTTGCCAGCATATTTCCTTGGATTAGGATGGCAACTAGATCTTGGTTGCAGCTGTCAACGTGGTCCTGCTACACTCCCTGCTACATACTGCTAAGCTCTGCAATGCCCTGCAGTGTCCTGCTGCGTCCTGCTGCCCTTACGTCCACCTATGCTCTGCTATGCCACGCTACACCCTGTAATGCCCTGCAGTGCCCTGCTATGACATGAACTACTACGACTACCATTTTAGTTACTGTTCTATTATCTTTATTGTGACTATTATTGCCACTGTGCAACACCCCCCCAACCTGCACCCTCAGACACCTACCAAGAGCCTGGATCTGGCCGAGGTTTCTTCCTAAAAGGGAGTTTTTTCTCACCACTATCGCACTTGCTCTTGGGGGAATAACTAGAATTTTTGGGGCTTTGTAAATTATAGTGTGGTCTAGACCTACTCTATCTGTAAAGTGTCTTGAGATAACTTTTGTTATGATTTGATACTATAAATAAAATTGAACTGAATTTAATTTAATTGATTGTCTATGAACACACATACACCCCCAAAATGACTTGTCCCTGTTACAGTGTTCAAGCTCATTTTGCCTTTTGTATTAACTGGCATTTTACTCCTCATTTTCCCTCCTCCTCTTCTCTCACCAGCTCTGCTCTTCCTTCCCTCCCTCTCACTCTTCTTCTTTTATTCTCTCACTGCCAAGAACTTAATGACACTGCTGAGCTAACTCGTTGCTATGGAAACAGGCTTGTGATTGGCCAGGAGGACTGAGGTAGAGTTTGGAACGATTATGGGTGGGGACATGGAGTGCTGGTTGGGTGAGTGGGTGTCTGCCTGCTAGGGGGGCAGTGAGTGGCACATTTATTCAGAAAAAAAAAAAAACATTAGCCCGCCCTCCTGGCTAGAAGAATGCAGTGACATTCCTCTGGTCTGTCCTGACAAGCACGCATCACATTAGATGTCAAGGCTTTCATCCATTTTCCTGTTATCTCTTAATTCTTTCTCTGAACTAGTGGTTTTACACTGCAGTTATCTGCTGCCTTTCTTCTTGTCTGTCTGTCTTGACTGCCACAGCAGAGAGGCATGCGTACACTGCTGACAGGAAAAACCCAGGTATGTAGAGCACGGTAACATACATAATCTCAACAGTTACTTTTAAAGCACAGAGCACACAATGTCCTTTCTATAAATAGATAAGATGGGAGGAGGAAGTCAAACTGTAAAAACATCACATAAAAAGATTAGCCTTAAAAGATTTTAAAAAAGCACATCTTTTATTTCTAAAAATTAGACATTAAAGGTGCTCTAAGCGATGTGACGCGTGTTTTAGGCTAGAACATTTGTTGTCACATACAGCAAACATCTCCTCACTATCCGCGAGCTGCCTGTCCCCAGAACACACTGTAAAAAAACGCGGCCTGTGTAGACAGCCCAGGGTCTACAAACGGCAACAAAAATAAACTGTGCCCACCTGCACCACGAAGCGTACACAAACAGTGCTCCAGTTTTCCAGCCAATAACCAACAAGAAGGATTTTGGGGTGGTGGTTGGGGGGGTTAGTGCGCAGAAGCACAGAAGGGAGGCAGAGGGGACGGGATGAGAAGGAGGGAGGGCTAGTCTTGTTTTGATTGAAAATACTTCTAACGTCAACAACAAGTAACATCACCCAACATCACTTAGAGCACCTTTAATCAAACAGATCTGCATTAGATGACCTTATAATATATATGAGACATAGGAATTGTGTTACTTGATGAGTTCTAGTGAGGCATTGAATCTGACAAAAAAACAACCTTTCAATTAGTTCTAAGATGTGTAAAATGGGACAAAGTTAGACTCAGTTTCTGCAGCCAAATAACTGAACACTGCAGCACCGCTCTGGTCATCTCATTAATATGCTGCTTCTTTGTGCCAAAAGTTCACTCACTTAAATCCTGCCAGTACACATCCCCACCCCACGCAAACAGTCTTACCACTGATTGTGAAGGTCTCCCATCCTGGTTAAAGTGTCGTTCCACATATTCTGAAGACAGGAGGTGACTGCAAAGAGAAAAAAGATAGCATGAACATCTCTAACAGCATTATCTCTATCACCACTATGTAATAAAAATTACCTCTCGTTCTCCCTCAAATGTATTTCACATAAGTGAACATTTTAACATGTGGTGTTAATAAAATCAGTGGTACATCATAAACATGCAGCAGTGTGTTTTTACCACATTGGTGTTACCCATCTTGTCATCATAATAGAGACGCTAAGAGCATTTGCTTATGTGCTGGGGAATGCTAATGAGAACAGCTGCAGTGAATTAAGAACACCTACTGATATAAGTGTGTAAAAAAAGGCAGATCTTATGATGTTTTGAACAGTAATACTAACTGGTTTAGCTCCAGGTCCAGAGTGAAGGTGTGTCCAAAGGCTTCCACTTGGAAACAGCTCTGGGCCAAGTGGACAGGCTGAAAAAACAACAACAACAACCCCACAGTGACAGACAGGTTTCACAGTTGATAAATAACTCAAAAATTGATACGAGTGTTGCTCTGTTAATGCCACAAAGTGAATGTCAAAAGGTTCTATGAATAATTCAACAGAATCAAATATATAGTAGTGTACGCTCTAAAAGCAACTCAGCAGCTGAAGTATTATTATTATGATTGATAGTCTCTATTGATCGACAAAGGCTGCCAGCAGTCAGGCATGCATCACCGCAGCGAGCTGTATTGGTTAAAGAGCTAATCTGGAATTGGATGGAGATGTATGGAGATGGGGGGACAGATGAGGAAGAGAAAACTGTACTGGTGTGGTCTAAATTCAGTCATGCTGTATCACTGCCCCTTATGGACAGCTGCCAGAGCCAGCAGAGGAGACAGCAGGGCCGAGAGAGAGAGAGAGAGAGAGAGAGAGAGAGAGAGAGAGAGAGAGAGAGAGAGAGAGAGAGAGAGACTAAAAAGTGTGTCTCTTCAGCCGCTTTGCCTGTGCCAGCAAGGCTTTGATCTCAGTCTGGAGGAACTAAGCTACAGTGAATCACTGGGCTTTTACAATAAAATGCATCACTATCCAGGAACAATTCCATCCAGTGAGTATTGACAACAGAATTCTTACTGACTTGAGGAGGCTGATGCATGGTGTCCATCAGGGCTTCTGTACTTCTGTACAGTACAGCTGCTGCTTCCACAGCTCGACAAACAATTTACTTTCATCTTCCTCAGCTGAAGGAGTTGCACTGTGGCAATGAAATTATAGAGCTTTTGATAATATAACATCATCCATCCATCTTCCTATGGCATATTAACTTAAAATAAAAAAATAAAAAACTAGTGAGGCAAAAATGCTACCTCACCCATTTTCAACGCAGCATGATGTCACAAAAAAAACAGAAAAGTTTAGCTCACCCCCTGCTGCTTCTAAATGTATCATGTCCCTCATTTCAAGCTTCTTAAATTTAAAAAACAACAACACAGCAGGTCTAGTACAGCAGCTGAAACACTGACTTTTGAAACCTTGTCTACTACATAATTTGTATATTCTGAATGTACTGTTTTTGTTTTTTAATTATTATTCATACATTATCAGTCTGTTTCTTAAGACAGCTTCTCCTCCAGGAGCAAGACCATTCATCTATAGTCTCTAAACATGTGACTCTGTGTGTAAGGAGCCTGATATACTCTCTCATAACAATTATTTGAACTACATGTATATCAGCATAGCGATATAGAGAATCAGTGGGGGCAGGGATGGGGAGAGCTCAAGCCTCTTGGACCATGCAGCACTTCTAACACAGAGCTGCTTCATAATTAATGGGGACATACTTCAACACACCACTGAATAATGAAGAAATAGCGAGCTCAGCACGGCAGCCATATGATCGGACGAGCTAAGCTTTGTCATGTGAAGAATAGGGCCACTATAAACACACATGCAAACAGCTCTTTGATGAACTGTGCATTAACTACAATACTTTCACAGTATACAAAGCAGGTTAGAAGGTTTTAGTTTGAGAACTTGTTGCCAGATGTTACTGTATAAGATTAGGCAGGAATCAATGGCTGAAACACAACAGCTAGTTTGTCTTGGTTTCAGCTGACATTACTTCACTGTGGACTTTTGAAGGGATTTTTAGTTATAACTGGGTCAAATCACGAGGAGCGGAGACTGGTGCAAGACACCCCCCTGCACTGTGTAGCAGTAGCTGCATGAGCTGCAGAGAGCTGCCCTGTTAAAAACACTGGAAAAATGAGGTTCCCATCAGCAGAATCAGCTGTCACACCCATACAGTAAATGCCGACAGACTTGCTCAATGCACTGATTGTAAAATACTGGGATGTTTTTGTTGCTATTGTTGCTCACCCTTTTGTGCCAGGGAACTAAAGAATTATTCATTTTTTTTAAATAACGGAAATCTTTTGAAATAATTCAGCTCTCATTTCACTATCTTTGAATGAGCACAAGTTCAAACAACCTTTAATATAAGCCTTTTTAACCTTTTAACACAACATTTGCAGATAGGCCGATTGTAGTCAACAAGATGATTACCGGCCATTACAGACTTTCGGCCAATACATTGTTGCATCCCTACTTGCTGAAATGACACCAATCTTCTTTAGTAAGGATGCATGCAGAGCACTGGAGTTCAAATTCTCAAAAGTTTCCAAAATGTATTGAGCTACAAGAAGCTGCAGGCCCCCATTTCAATCGATTTTAGTCGCCCAAAAAATGTTTGGTTTAAAAACCTATTCTCATACATTGTCCAACTGGAATACTTTACTTTTAATCAAATTACAGATTAATCTATTCCTCATTTTTCTGGGAGATTCCTGAAACCTTGTCTGGGTGTATCTGGCCCCCAAATTAAGACCACTGGGCTGAGAATTACAGAAAACAGAGCAACCTGAAAATAAACAGAATCAGGGATATCATATGAGAGTAAGAAATTGGCGAAAAGATGGGCTTTACCATTAGTTACAACTTACCAAGGTGTTCCCAGTGGTGTTCTTCACCCTGGTATCCAAGTAGTCATGAGCCATTTCCTCCTCAGACTCGGTCTGCTGCACCAGCCGCTTTGGATAGGTGACCTTCGTGGCAGTGTCCCCGCTGTATGGCTGCCCTGCTGGGGTAAACCAGTCCCAGATGCGTCCATCCTGCACCGGGCTCCTGTCCACATCTGCAGCTAGTACAACAAAAACACTCTTATCATAGACTCATGAGTGTACAGAGAGCTTGGCAATGAAGGGACACACCTGTGCTTGCCTAAATTGGACATGGTAGTGGCGTAGTAAGCAAAACAATAAGTCGATTTAAAAGTGATATATTTTTAATAAGTCTCACCGTGTGAGCATTCAAATCAGTGTTTATTACCGTGAGCCAATGGTTTGGTGATCTAATTAATCACACTGACCAGTTAATAGCATTTTATCAGCCTCTGCTCAATCCTAAGAAACTTAGTGGACATATTTAGGATTTAATGGAAAATAAGTCATGTAATAATTTGTCATAGTTTGCAGGCTCTATAGAATGACGCCCATATTGACATATAAACAGGGCCTTTCTCAGCAGTCATCAATAAGGTTGTGTAACATTGCCTTGGTGATTGACAAGTTATATCATAGTGCAATCAGATGTTTAGTTTAAATACCGCTGGAAATGGTTGTACGTTGGATAGGTGACGGGACTGCAATGGAAATGTGTTGATGCAGCAAATCTACCGCATTGGAGAGTGCTTTCAGACCGAGCTCCCGCTATACTAAATCACAGCCTACACCTTAGACAAGTGCTGGTGCAAGGGGGAAATTGTGGATGCAAAGGAAACGAAAAAGGTGCTCCCGCTCTTATCCAAACCCCCCTCTCTCTATCTTCTCTCTCTCTTACCTGAGACCGCCGCAAGCCTTTCGCCCACTGCAGCAAAGACCATGAAGCACCACACCGCCAGCATGATCTTCACATATTCCCCCGGATTACAACATCGGGAGCCGCAAAATGTCACAAACCCGGCCGACGAAGGGGAGGAAAAAGACCAAATAACCGCACAGCAGTAAGGATGGAAGAGCGAAAGTGAATCTGCTAAACATCTGATAATGCGCGTTCTCCTGTCTCTCCCCCTCTCTTCGTCTTTCTCTCTCTCGCTCCCTCTCTCTCTGGCGCGCGCGCACCCTCTCTCAGCTCCGACAAACACCGCTATTGAGAATTTGGATTAACATATCAGAATAAAAAATAATACATTATAAGCCTAAAACGGAGATTATCAATAGGCTACATGCGTATATAGATGTATCAGTAAGGAAATAGTATGGAACGCGAGAGTGCGCACCGCGATTGCAGCTCAGCAAGGCTGCGCGATGGGTCTAGAGAAGGTTGAAGCCTATATCTGCGGAAACGAAGGGATGGGAAAGCGAAGAGAAATGAGTTGGGTCTGCGGTGAGGAGGACACGTCGAACCGCGGTACCCTCCCTCATCCCGAGCTGCCTCCTCCTCCCGTTGCCATGCAGGGAGAGGATGCAACAGCCGGGTTGATGCTGGGGTGCGCGGCCGAACAGAAGCCATAAAAGGGATAAGTGATTCACAATTCATTCATTTACTCGATGTACGGGTATGAAAGGCGGAATATCTCGGTCTATAGAGGATGAATGTATGTCCCGAGTCACCCTCGACTCCCCCGGGCGAGGAGGAACATCGCAGCTGAACCCCAAAACACCAGAGGCCTTATCGTCTTGTAGTCTCATGTTCCTCCTGTCGCTATGGTAACTAACTCAAACAGTTCAGGATATTTTTGTCATTCATAGTTTTACAAAATGACTGTAATTATACTGTTACACAGTCCCTCTCATTCTGTGCTGTGAAATATAAAGTAAATCCAAGTGCCAAAACTTTAAATAAGAACAACAGTTCCATAACTAGTTCTACATTTAGCCTACATGGGATAAAATAAAAGCTGGGTCTGCTATGACTAATAATGAAATGATTGTAATACTGATGTCTGTGACAACAGAATGACAATTGCTAAACAATACTGAACTAATAAAGTTAATATTAAACCATTTCTAAAACCTGTTGTGATGATTGAAGAGATGTAGATTTCCCCATTTTGTTATTTAAAATACTGTTTCTCAGTGTGATTTAGCAATCTTACATGCAAGCTTTTGAGGATCTAGTATATATCTATATATACAAAAATGTTGTCTTTAGAATTAAAGTACAGTGCTCTTCTCTTAAAGTGAATTCAGAAACTAGGCAGTGTAGCCTATAGTGTTTAGGCAAATTAAGCAGAACAGATACTGGACAGATAAAGCCGTATTTTCAGGTATCTTTATTGGAAGCATGCAATGTCGGTACGTTGGTATTCTCCAAAATGACCAGCCAATCATTTAAAAAAATACTGTAATACCCCTATAAGAAAGTTAGAAAATGTAACACTCCAAACCAAGATCAATCTAAACATATTCCTGTGTAGATCTACTGTACACTGCCAACACATTTAGTAATATGGTTGTGATTCAGGTTAACATGACAGGTCCTGTGTGATTTATGAATTTAAATGTAAATGTCCAAAAGACAGTGTACCTGTAGGCTACACAAGCAGGGGCTTCTTATTAATAACCATAAATAGAGCAGACAGTGCTCTATGTGTTGCTGTCTCAGGCCTGTGACTTGCAGGGTTTGCTTCCTTCCGGTTTAAGTTTTCCAACAGCCATCCTGCAACACATCCCGTTAAGGGAGGCACATCTTGCACTGACAGCCCCCTCTGAATATTTAATCTACTCCCCTTTGAGACTAACGGGTATCAAGAGATAGTGGAGGAAATATATGGGGAGAGGAGCAGGAAGAGTGTGGCATCAAAGGGCCAAATATGTGCTAATCCTGTCCCTCCTCCCTAAAATAGGAAGGCTGCCTAGAAATGTTAGCAATCAAACTCAAAACAGACACCAATTTAGTTCAGACTGGCCTACTATTAATCCGAATTCAAACAACATCAAAAATCTTATACCACAGTAAACTGGTGGAGTCAGTTAAGTATTCAGCAGCGGTAAAGCTGAGTAACAAAAACTGCGCAGTCAGGGCAGCAGAGTACAGTATATGCTGGCTGTGTTCCACTAAGGTCTAAGGAAGTAAGAATTTAAGGGAACCCTGAAGAGGGCAAAAAGAATGAGGAATGTATAAGAATGATTACTTGTATCAACTAACTGTCTCCATTTACAGCAGCTATTGCCAAAAGTGTCCTTTAATGTCTGTTCCTCAGACAAAATCTTGGATAACAGAGGTTTGACATCTGTACCATCATTGACTTCACATGAGAAAGACACAATGCCATTTCCCTAAATATCAGATACACTATGTATCTGGCTCAACATTTCCTGCAGAGTGAGGGAAGACAGTGGGACAGAGAAGAGGGATATTTTGTTTAAAACATAAAGGAGAGTTCTTCCTAAAGTTATACAGAAGCAGTTAAGTGTCTGGTCTGTGTTTAAAAAGAAAAACGTATTATAAATTGAACAGTTATCCCTATGTGTATGATGATTCATGTTTTGGCTCTAAAGGCATTAGAATATTCATTTACAACCAAAGTGGGTTTATGATTCACATTATTAGATTAGTATGATGGTGGATTTCTGGAGTTTGAATGAAAATAAATAATTATATATATATATATATATCTATATAGATTAAAACATGATTTAACCTTTTGATATTGAACGGTAAAGAGAGTAGAGAAAACTGTATTAAGGTGTTTAAATTGAAATTAACAAATGAACACTGAAACATGTTTACACTAGGGGAATGTTATATTGTTTTATACCGGGTTTTGGGAAAGTTGTAATAAAGAGAGAGATTTGGAGACGAAGATGGCGGTTCTTTCTTTCCCTCATTGACTCCGTGATTCTGTTTTCCAGGGTTTCATCAAGGAGAGTTGAGAATAGTGAACCTCAATCAAAATCATTTGTTACTCCAGTTACACAATTTGAAACTTGTAACATCAAACAAATGCACAGGCAGCCTATCTGCTGTGCTGTATCACACTTACAGAAAATTCTTTGAAAGACTTTTATTATGACTTGTTAGCTGAAAGTCATATTTCTTTGGTAACTCCATACATTTACTGCTATCATCCATTTTTTCTAAATGTTTTGTATATCATGCTGTATTTTTTTTCTCTTCATCATGCCATTTATCAGTGGTCAGTTAACATCATTTTATCAGTCACTGCTCTATTATAAGAAATTTAGCAGATATTAGGATTTTATGGAAAATAAGTAATGTAGTAATATGTCAAATGTCATAGCAGGCTCTATAGTAGACTGACGCCCATAATGAAATATAGGCTATACACACAGCATATAGTTTAAAAGCTCATCAATCAGGCTATTAAACACATTACTGTTATTTTTTCTCTTCATCATGTCTCCTGTCAACAGGTTACAACATAACGCTTACAGGTAACACGTGTGTGGCTTTAGTAGTTGGTAGGCATGTGTTGGCTTGCTCTCGTTTCACGTTTATTCACACAGCTGAGCTTAGCAGTGCAATTAGGTTAATTGGTTTCACCTTTACTTTTCCAGAGTGGCAAAGTGTTGAATCAGTGAACACTGGTGACCCGACGTCGCCAATTAAGAAATTACAGGAATTAAATAGGCTATAAGACAGACAAAACAAAACAACGGCGGCCTTTCCCATACATTTTTTGCTTTAGAGAAGTGCTCGGAAGATATCAAGAACAATGAATGCTGTGCCCGAAGAGAAACCTGTTGGCGGCCCAAGTCTGAAGCTGTTCAACTGCGCCTACGCTGACTGTGGAGCTAATTTCACAAGGCAGTGGAAACTGAAAGAGCACGAGACGGTGCACACCGGAGCGGTAAGGAAAAGATACTGCATAAATGTTCGAAATATTTTAAATACATAATTATGTTACTATTAAAAAAAAAAAGGCTAGTAGCTAGGCTACTAGTAGGCTAAGCTAACTGTCGAACTGTTACCGAATGTCCACAGCGCCCGTGTCTCTGCACAGTTGCCGGCTGTAATCGTCGTTTCTCGAGAAAATCCCATCTGAGCCGCCACATGCTTCTTCACAAAGGGGTGAAGCAATTCCAGTAAGTCATAAGAAGTTTCATTTGTAGGCGCCTGTTGCTCCTCACAACTACAACCTCATTTGAACTGTTTTTCTGCAGATGCAAATTCGCGGGCTGCACGCAGAGTTTCTTCCACGCGGGCAAGCTGAAAAGGCATGTGCTCTATGCCCACGGAGACAAAAACAAGTATTTCAAGGTTTGTCTTAGTACACGCATTTCTCCACGAGATGGCACCAAAAAGCCACATTATAACATAGTCTGAAAGTCCCTTCTCTTTAAGTCGTTTAAAATTTGATGTTTTTTGCCTCCACAGTGCAACCAACCAAACTGCTCCTTGACCTTCAAAAAACGCAGACAGTATAAACTACACTTAAAGGAGCATGGAGTGCCTATTAAGTACAAGTATGTCTGTAGTAGCCTACATCATCAAAAGATGGTAGATTTAACTGTTGTGTAAAAGCGTGTGGTGTAAGATCACTCTAGTTTTGTCCTGTAATAAAAATGCCTGAGATCATGAGCCTGTCAAAGATTATGCACTTGCCATTTTAATTAATCATATCTTTGATGCCTCAGTACGGGCTCTAGCAGAGATAAATGAGTCTGAGTGGATGTGGCCCCAATTGACTTGGTTAAATTTATTTTTACCTTTTTTACCCGTCCTTGGTGGGGTACTTAGGTGTTCAAAGGATGGATGCCCTGCCACGTTCGACTCGCATATCACCCGCAAAGCCCATGAGAAAAAGCACATAGGTTGGTCTGTTTCAATCTTAGTAGGGGTTCTTTTGTCTTCATCCCTGTATTTGCATCTGACCTTTTGGGCTTCAAAGTTACTTCTTTCAGGGCATGACATGTATGGTATATGGCTGCTCAAAGGGGCCCACCAGGGAGCAAACCGGTGATGAGCCTTTGATTTTTCTGAAACTCACTGGCCTTGTTTGGCCCGTACAGGTTACCGCTGCCCTCATGCCAACTGCCAGGTGTTAGAACACACCTGGGGGAAACTTCAGAGGCACATGGCCAAACATCCAGGTACATACAGTATGTTGTGGTTATAGTACAAATGTACTAAGATCTATTCTAAATGTGTTGCTTTTGCTTTTATTACATTTTGAAAATATGTTGCAGCCACATTCACATGCACAGTGTGTAAGAAGGTGTTTAAGAAAGCGGATGCTCTGCGGAGGCACAAACGCAGCCACGCTTCCCATAAGCCCGTGCTGGTTTGTCCCAGGGACAACTGCCAGGCCTACTTCTCGACAACCTTTAACCTGCAACACCACATCCGCAAGGTGCACCTCGAGCTCCTCAAATACAAATGCTCCTTCCCTGACTGCCTTCGCATGTTTGCTATGCGGGTAAGTAACATGTCGTCTTACTGGTCCTTGTGAGGAGATATTTCAGAATATCAGGGTTTTTTCTTTCGAAAACCTAACGAGACCTTGTATTACCTTGAGTAATACACCTGTCATTGAATGAACATTCCAAATCTGAGACTGTTAAGCCAAGAAAATGTTATTTCTGAAAATGCCATAGACAATCATAAGTAATTCTAATTTAGTGTTAACATAGTGACATATCTGCACATTTTATTGACATTTTGTGTTTTACAAAGTTTCAACCAGTGTTGCATTACATTATGGCTTGGTTCTATTACACAGGAGAGTATGACGAGACACCTGCTTCGCCATGATCCAAGCGCCACCACTCTGAAGGTAAGTCTGACATCAGTATCCAACAGTGTAATATACGTTAATGATAAAGTTGGTGTTAAACTGTTATTATTCAATTTGTTTAGAAACGTCGGCGGCCTAAGAAGTCCTGGCAGAAGCGTTTGGATGGACACCCCCTGCCCCTTGTGGAGGAGAACTTGCGCGGCCTCTTTGCCCTGCGAATGCGGATCTCCCGGCGTGCCAAAGTGGAAACCAACCTTACAGGCCTCTTCAATGAAAGAAAGATCCCTCATTATGTTGACCCAGAAGTCAACCTGCGCAATCTGTTTGGTATGAAACAGCCTCGCCCTTTGGAGGAGAAGCCTGAGGTCGTACCACTAAAAGGTTAAATAAAAATCAATCCAGACTAGCAGTACAGTTTGACTGTTAAGTTTGAACTTCCTGACATCTGTGCGGCTTTTAAGTTGGACTGTATTTCTTACTTTTTGAGAAATTGGGTCTTTTTGGTTAATCTTTAATGTAGATGACATACATTAAAATATTTTTATTTCAAAGTAATCAAATGACTGTCACTTGACACATTGATTAAGATGTCAAGCTTTTGAGAATTTCCAACATTGAATTATAGTTCTTTAAGACAAAAGATCTTAATTGGAATGTTTATTTTGTAACATGACATTTGTTGACCCAATAAAATGAGTTACATTTTGATCAAAGTGGCTTGAATGCTGTTGAGGTTTTTGAGTGGATAAACAGTGCTGGAGGTCTGCCAATCAGTAGCAGCTGCTGGAGAGGAATCTTCTCCAGGACTGCTTGCAGTCTCATTTCATTGCAAAGGAAAAAACATCTCATTGATGGCACACTCAAAGAACATAGATTGACATTTGCTGAACATGTTGGGAGCTCAAAGTATGAAGAAAAGAAGTTCTACATGAGTAAGGGCTGAGTCACAAAGCATGCCACTTTTGGGGGTGGATTAGACTTTGACCAAAAAGTTATCAGTTGTCAAATCTGTTAAACTGGATAAGCTGTTGCAGTTGAGATTCAAGTCTCATGAACATTTACACTGAAGGAATGGTGGTACTTTGTGTAATTTGAGTAAATTTACCACTTAAGTTAATAGCTGCGTTTCCATTTTCTGTGTACTGGTGAGTTTCTGTTTAGTTTGGCAGTGGGACATAAGGTGTTAAAATCGCTTCATGGATAGGCTCAAAGTAAACCACTCTGTAAAAATACTCATAAGTAAAAGTCCTGCATTCAAAACTAGAGTATTGTCAGCAAAAATTACTTGGAAGTATTAAAGTAGGCAAACTCTGACAGCCATTGTACTATTTGATGTATTGCTTTACTGTGAATGGAATACTTGGTATTAGTAGGCTAGATGGGTTTTTAATAACTTGTTTACAGTTAGACATTACCTTGTAGAAAATTAACAAACATTTTAGATTTTTATTTTCAAGAGTTGTTAAATGGTTCAATAACAATGTAGTTTCTGGTCCAGTGGGGCAAGGCAGTCCATTTCAAAGCTTTAGCTAAGCTCTGCAACAGCCTGTCAGTTTGAGTTCAGTGTCTTCACTGCAGTGCTTTACTTTGCTCTTCCAAAGGTCAGTCTCTTGGCTTGGTAACCTCAGGCAACTTTCACTAGCTGCTGCTCTTCCTCTTTAGGTACAATACATTAACCTATCATACAACAGCTGACCTGTAAGCTCTGAACTGAAGGGTCTGCGTATAGCTTTACTCAACAGCCAGCAGCATCTCACATCCCTAATTATACTGGCTTGGCCTGTAGTTATTGTACATCTCTTTTGTAAAATGTTAAAAGCGCAGATTAAAGCATTAATCAGACACAGTGCCTCTTAAGATCTCAGAAATGCCTTGGCTGTGAAGCAAGGCTTTCAAAGTCAACACTTCTCAGCTCAGCAAGAATTTAAAAGGATGGATTTGTTTCTATGGTGATGCAACACAGATCTCAAATGTTTCTGTTCTTTGTCAGTGGGGATTTTAGAAAACAAGACACTGTGGTTGCAGGTGTTTGTAAGTGTGAAAAGTCGAGTGAGATGTTCCAATGGTGCCATGAAGTCCCATAAAAGTAGTCTTGCTTTGCCAGACTGCTCCAAAAGCTCACTGAAGGAGGGTCTGGCAATCACATATTTAAAAAAACATATATATTCAGAGATTATCAACAGATACAATTACAATCAGAATGCATCCCAGAGCAGACAAAACAGAGGAAAGCTGGGAGGGAGGAAAAAAAAACATGCAGACACAAGACAAGGGACCAATCACATGAGCAGGTTGAGGTAAAGGGGCTACAGCCCGGACCTCAAGGAGTCAGCGATGTTGCGCCAAGTGTCCAGGGTCTTTCCTGGCACTCCATGGATGTGTGCGATAGAAAGTTCCATATAGACTACATCCAAGAAGGAAAGGGTCCATGTACGGAGTAAAAGGTCATGAGGTGGTTTCCGACAGGTTGCAATCATTTTCTTCACAGCTGTAAGTCTAGCAAATACAACACGCCTTTGAGTTCTAGAGAACTGAAGGGCTGACAGATAATTCAGAATCAAGACATTGATAGTAACAGGCACAGTAATATTAAACAAGGTGAAAATTTATGATGCAATATCGTTCCAGAACTGACCAACAGGAGAGCCCTCCCAGAACGTGTAGATATGTACCTTGTGCTTTTATTGGGCAGAAAATGGGCTGTTAATTATTTTCATGTGGTGCATTTTCACAGTGGAGAGATATGTCCTATGAATGAAATTGTTGTGAATCTGCTGATGGTCTGGATTGTGTGATACCTCTGGAATGTCAGACTATACATCACGCCAGTCGAGATCGATACATATACACATATCACACAAATATCCGTGCGTTCATGGGCATGGGAAAAACATTTTTTATTCATGTCACTTCATGTGGGACAGTGGGAATCTAGTGGGCTAGATTTTGCTAACAGTTTCTAAACTAAAAAAAAAAGATAAAATAAAACACGGCCGATGATCATTCAAATGTGTTGAATGGTTGGAAATGTTTTCTAAATATAGAAAATGTACGCATGCATGTAATGTATTTTGCCAACATCCACAATGTTCTATCAATTTAGGTAGTAGTCATCCATTGGTTTCAATGTTGTGACCTAGAAATATTTTATAATTTCAGAATTTCCTAGAATAGGGATATGCTTAGAATTCTGTAGGGAAATCACTATTTTAAATGTAATGTCATTTGATAAATATTCTGGATATAATTCTGATTTATGTTACTGAGAGGTGAAAGTTCAGTTGCGATGATGTAATAAGCCGGCGCCGGAGCGTAGTGGAGAGCTAAGCCAAGTGAAGGCAACGTAGGCTACAGATCATTGATGTTAGAAGATGTGTTGCTTCGTGTGAAAAGATCATTCTAACAGAACTGGCAAAAGAGAAGATGGAATCTGTTTTAAGTGTGCAACATCAACAGTCACTTAAATTAGAAGTCAATTAGGCCTATGTTTTGAGCTCTTGTACAAACTGTAGTGAGGAAAGTAATGTGTAATTGAAGAGCTTTGGGATGTCCTTTGTTTTCACACACCTGATTCTCTAGGCTACACCCAACAGTTAGTGGCAGTAATGCAACAAGTTGTTATGCTATACGCTAATATAACAGAAAAGAACATGCGTCTCGACCATGTGAATGCTGGACTCGTACCAGCAATGCCACTCACATATGTCACATATGGTTAACCACAAACCTCACCATCACTCTCTGACTCTCTGGAAAGGCCATGCCAATTATCTGCATAGTGAGCATGACCTTTGGTGTAACATGACAAGTTTGATTTTTGTGCATCAGAGAGCAGCACAAAAGAAAATTCACAACAATACCATCACAGCATGGGACATTCCACATTCGTGATTGCCTGATTAGCCCTGATTTAATAGGTGGTTAATAATGATGGATTTAAAAAAAAAAAGTTTTATGTGTGCCCTGTAATGGCACAGAAAGAGTAGTTGTGGCCCTACCAATTAGTTGGGGAAAATGAGCTAAGCTGCTTGACTCTTACTGGCTAACAGCTAGCCAATGAGAGCCTGACTATAAGCTTTCTTTACCCAGCACAACTGGGCGAGCTCATGAATAGTAATGAGCTCAGGCAACATGTCGTCAGACTGACCAACTTTTGTAATTGGCCTGATTCCTCCTTTTATTTGTTTTCAGTGGCTAGAGTTGACAGAGGAGGTAGCAGTTAATTTTCACATTCACGACATAACACAAACACATATGGACCTAACATATTTCAAAAAGTGCAAATAAGAACAGTTTTGTGTGGCAGGGCACCTTAAAGTCTATTAACCTAAATCTTATCTTTGCAGCTTTAATAGCTGGTGGTATTTTTCCCTGGTTGTTTGCCCACTCAAGCAAAAATGCACCAATAAAACACTTCAGAATCACTTTGATGGTTCACTTCTGCTGTGATCCATTTTTATCCCAGTGACGACAGCTTGGATAAAAATTGCCTCGACCTACATGAGCAAAACCTCACTGAAGGGTTCCACAAGCAACAAAATGATGCAACTAATGTCCAGTAAATAACATCACTTTTTTGCTTTTCCCACTAACAGAACAAATCGTGACAATGGAGCTCTATCTCTATAATACTTTTACAGATATGCCAGGAAACAATATAGATGGTTGGTTCTATATTGTGATCCAGCTATCCGCTTTTGTGCAAATGAGTTCAAATAACTGCATCAACCTCCATAAGAACAATAGGTATAGAAATCATAAATAAATTGTAAGTGCATTCCTCCAAAAACAAGATAGAAGGCATGTTTTTATTATAGTAGCGCTATAATAAATACTTCTCTGAAGCTTTTAGTTGCTAATGAAATAATTTAAATGTAGTTTGTGGTGTTGGTGTTCTTGGTTTTTCACCATTTATTTTAATACAGTCTTATCCTTTATTCCAATTTAAATAGTAACCTACATTTCTTTTTTACATTCTTATTCACAGAACATAGTGGAAAAAATCAGGCAGTCACCGAAGGAGAAAAGCTTGCTTGAGAAAATCCCGAAACAAGGAGATGAATTGAAGTAGGTTAACCGTATACAGTCGTCGTGCCCTGATTTAGCCTGGCTCTTCCAGAATAGATGACCCAAAACCTCTTCAAAACTCCCCTCCCTTTTCTTCCTTTTCCCATGGCCCTGTTCGAAGAGAGCTTTTCGTAGCTGGAAGACAACTACATGCCTGCTTAACTGACAGGATTAACAAAAAGCATAAGATAGGGAGCCTTCTGTACAGGTGTGAATGTTGAAACTTTGTTTAATGAGTCTGGATGTTATCAAAGGGCACTGCCACAAGAATACAAATCATGAAGCTTTCATTCACCTGACCTTAAGCTGACAGAAGGTTTGTGCCAGGACTGATTGTAGAAGATGGGTTCAAAATCTAGATAAATGAACATGAAGAATAATGAACAACTTGTGTTTTGACATGTTGGTTCTCTTGCTTTTGAAGCCGTCACTCCAAAGAAGAATTAAGAGTCTACAGCCATGCTAGCAGTCTGCACAAAGGCATAGCGGTGCTTTGAGCTAACGTAGGTATGCTCACAATGACAATGCTAACATGCAATAAGCAGGTAGGCTACAATGTGTCCGGTGTTTACCATCTTTTTGCATGCTTACATTTGAGTATTAGCAAAAAATACCACGCACAGCTGAAGCTGATGGGGGATGCCATTAGTTTCAAGAATTGTAAGTACAGTAAATTGGAATAAACCGAATAAATTTCAGAGAATTACTAAAGTTATTACAAACCATCCATTTCATGGAAATCCATCTAATAATTGTATATTTGAGATATTTCAACCTGCAGTGGTGGGCTGACCATCCCTAGAGCCATGCTGCTAGCACAGTTAAAAAACCTCTTTAACCTCTAAAGCTTTACGTACACACAGATGAGACACCTGCGGTCCAGTTTTATTTGATCACTGACATGAACCTGGTGAATGTCAACACCAGACACATAGGCTACCTGTGGTATTATTCTATAAGGATATCTGCTCCAACCTGCCAAGAGACCAACATGACCTTATAGTCCTTCAAATTAACCCTCAGTCATCAACACTGACCTTTGGGCAAACGCAATGCATTAGTGTGATGCAACTAATCATGCCATTGCCTTTTACCTCACTAAGCTTTTAGGTCTAGATGATTGTATATTCCATCATAAATGTTTGAACAGTCTGAAAGGGCCAGTTTTGCCTCCCGCTGTTATAGGTTGCCTACCTTCAGTCAAAGTTAATGATGCTTTAAATCCATGACACACATATAAATTAGCTATTGAACCAAAAGAAGTCCCAGTTCCTTGGAAAATGAAGCAGGCACAGCAGTAGCCAGGATGCTGAAAATCATCTAAAAAAATTGCTTTGATGTTATGTCGGGAGCTGTGAATTGAGAAAAAAAAAGCTGTTCCCTCGACTCACTTCTTAATTGACGATTTTGTCGTATACATTGTTTTCGGTATCACAGAAGAGATCTTGTTTTTCCTTTCGTCCTTTTATTGTAAACGTCCTTCAGTGACCTACCATTAGCAGTAGGCTGTCTATCATCTTTTCTTGATCATTAAATACTGTCACATCATACATCAAAGCTCTCCTTTGCTTCTCAGCTGTTTGTCTTCATGGTCTTCTCTGTGACTTCTATTGGGGTAATTTTCATGGCAAAAAACTTGCAATTTTTCCAGTGCTTCCTTTGTCTGCGTCTGCAATTTGTTTCCCTTCCTGTCCTCATGAAAAATTGTGCAGACAAGACTCCATGAAGAGGGCACAATAAGGTGAGTTATTTCTCTGTCATGACAGATACAGTGACAGTGGTTATATATCTTTTTTTCTGCATAACAAATTGCTTTGTATCTTGGTATGGTGCACATTACATTGTGTACTTGGGTAGTTCTGCAACACCAGATTAAAGTAAAACTAAATTGCAGTAAGTCACATTTCTACAGGCTGACAACGGATTGATGATGCAGGTAAAGAAAAACTTAATTGTGACAATTTCCATAATACAGTCATGCACGCAAAAAGAGTCTCTGAAAATGAAACACTGACATGATTTATCTTGACAAACTATCAGTCATTTTGATCAGATTAGATGTGATTTTCTTAGCCAGTGATCTGTGTTGCAGGAGATGAGACATGATTAACAGAGATGACAATTTAGGGTTGATTGCACTTCCTTTTGTTGACATCACATCATTCAACGTTGCCCTTACTTCCTAATATTCACCATGTTTGTGGCTTCATCAATCAAAGCTTGGCTTTCGATTACTGTGTTATGCTCCAGTCAAGCCTCACCAGTAATTATAAATGCTGCAAGGGAGCAATCAGGAAATGTGACAGCAACCTTGTTTTCCAAAATTTTACAATGACCGGCCAAAAATTATGCCCATCATTTCTCAAAGCTGCCAACCAATCACTCTCTTGGTGATATTCATTTTATAAGCTGCAGTTTGTGTGTCAAAGTGTCTGCCATGTTTAAAACGTGCAGGGTCACTGCTTGATTTTAACCTGCTCTTTAATCATTGTAAAAGAAAATGCACACAGAGTGTGTTCAATTACAAGCCAGGAGCTGAATATCATGAGGAGGAAAAGGTTACAATAACATGAAACCAGAGAGCCTGCATCCAATGCAGTTTTGCATAAAGTAAACCTTACTGATCCCTTAGTTGAAATTGAGTCATCGTAGTAGCAATTCAGCAATGATCAAATGAAGTGGAAGTTAAGCACAGAACAGGAAAATAGGGCAACATAGAAAATAAAGTTTTTAAGTAGTACACCTAAATGCAGTGACATTATCTCAGATTTTACTTTTAGGGCTGATACATCTAGTTTTTGTTCCCAATGCTCAACCAAGTAATGGTTTGACATTTTGTGGCATACACCTATTCTCTTTCTTGCCCAGAGTTAAATGAGAAGATAGAGACGCTATATAGTCAAACTATTCATTGAGTTCTGGCATATTGTCCTTACACAAGGTCAAGAAACACATTTAATTAGATCATTATAAAATATAGGAATGAAATGATGTCACTGACAGTCCTCATGGCTGTAATATAAATTATACATTGGGCTTTTAATTGATTGTATAAAGAAAATAGTCTTAAGACTGAGATACTGACTCTGAGAAACAGTGGACTGCTTTTTCTTCTTCATCATCACCAGGCGCTCACAGTTTCATTTCATCTGTCGACTAAAGTAAAGGTCAGCTGTGTAGAGAGAAGGATGACGTGAATTGTTAACTATAAGCGCTCATGTGTGTGTGCGCCACAAGTGATGCCTCTGGCTCTAAACTCTTGGGGAGATAGAGAGAAGAGCAACAAGAAAGATAGAGGGAGAAGGCTCAGTGGGGCGGGTGAAGCTCATGTTTCATTAATAGGGCATATCATGCAATGTGTGTGTGTGTGTGTGTGTGTGGGGGTGCAGAGTCACAGTTGACTTTAATTAGAGGGAGAATGTGTTAAACAAATGTAGGGCATGAACGTGGTGTCCATGTTAGTCTAATCAGCGCTGATCAGGAGCAGAGTACACTGGGCATAAGACACTGAAGAAGACTGATGAGTCAGTAGCTTGTTTGAAGCATCAGTCATCATTACTGACAGAGTGCTGCATCCCAGTCAGAACAATGTCTTGTATTATTTTCCACAGAGGGATGGTAAAGCTGCCCTGCCTGTCTCCCTCCTCGCCTGTCAGTCACTTCCAATCAACATGTCTGTAATAACCTCTGACTCCTGTCTGGACATGGAGCGACTGACCTCCCCAGCCACCTGTCTGTCTTTCTGTCTTTCTGTCTTTCTGTCTTTCTGCCTGCCTGTCCATCCTTGTCGCTCTACTGGCAAGATTTATTGTTGACAATGAGCAGCCTTTGCTCTGCTGCTAAGAAACATTCACAGCCAGCCTCCTAAGTAGTGATAAAAATAAACTTTTTTGTCCACCAGTCAAATGGCAAATGAATGTTCAAATTTGACCAGCAAGTAGTAAATCTACCAGCCACCTGCATATTTTACCAACATTTGGCTGGTGGACAGTGTTAATTTTGAACCATGCTCCTCAGAAATGACACAAACAACGTTCTTATTCAAGTTTTTAGAAAATTGTCCATTAGTTCTGTACTTAGCCTACCTGTTGATTGATAAAGATGCCAAAATCATGCATGTATTGTGGTTAGATTATTGTTGATTAGTGCTCAATATACTTACATTTTAGCATGCATGTTATCAAGAGAACATGCAGAATGTGGCTTGCCTTTTTCAAAGTAAGAAACCTTCTTTTTTTGCGGCATGGCTCTAGGGATGACAATGCTGGTCTGTCTGCCACTTTGGGTCCAGACTGATACCATATATATCTCAACTATTGGATTTGCCATGACAGTCATGGTCCCCAGAGGCTGAATACTACCAACTTTGGGGATCTTCTGACCTTTCCCCTAGCACCACCAGAAGGGCAAAGTTCCCATTTATTCAGTTATAAATCTGTAATTATAAATTAACATCTATGTGATATATTCTCACACAAGATTTCGTGCAGGCATTCGTGGTACCCAGACAATTAGAGTTTCACATTTATGATCTCCTGGCAGCCTCCCAGAGCTGTTAGCAAAGCTCTAAAGTCTTGTTATCAGAAGAATGCTTGTTTATATACATTTTTTTAAATAAAGACAAATAACCAAATAATCTTACATCTTCAAAGCAGCTGGCAATTGTCACGTTTGCTTACAGTAATTCTATTAGTATTTTTTGTCACTTGTGTGCACTTTATTTAAAATGCCTTATGGCTATTAAAATCAATATGTTTATACAAAGAATTATCACCTGAATCTCAACTGTGCTTTATGGAGCTTCATAGTGAGTTTCAGTGTTGGCATTTGACCTTTTTCTGTGTTCTTCTGTTATGTGTAATACAGGGAGAGGAAACAGTAGTGTAACTGCAAAACAAGAACTTCAACCCTACCCCTGTGCCTTCTGTAAACTATATATGTAACACTGAGAGAATTAGAAAGCTTTTGTCTCTATTTCTCTCTATCTGCCCATACTCTATATTTATTTGCATTTTTGCACTTCATTAGTTCCTGTGTGGGTGAAGTAGAAAGGGTAATGGCATGTTGTACTTGCAGCTGAAGAAATAATTCTTTTCTTTATGTTTCTGTCAGCCAGCATCAGTGACAGGTCTGTATGTGTGTGTATGTGTATATATATATATATATATATATATATATATATATATATATATTCGTGTGTGTTTTAGCAACCTGTGATTACCTCTATTTTTAGAATGACTATTCATTTGATCACCCCTATTTTTTTAATTGGATTCCCCTGACAGCTGCTTTTGTTGAGATTTTTTTTGCTTTATTAATTGCTCCCTTCCTCCCTGTAGAAACAGAAAGTGTGAAAATTGCATACTTATAAAAAGAAACACCAAGGAGGGGAGAACCTCTCTCTCTCTCTCTCTCCCGCTCTCTCTCTCTCTGTCTGTGTGTTGGAGTTGGGGTTGGATTGAAATCTATTTTGCTTAGGATGTGAAGAAAGAAACGGTAAATAAACAACAATATGCAACTTTTCCACATGAAACACCACTCATTGTAACTGTAATTTATTTTTCATTGTAGCTTACATTGTTGTCATTTGTGCAAATAAGGATTAGGTTTGGGTATTGTTTAGGTATTGTAAATTCTGTACCTGATGCAGATTTTTATCGCAGTTTTAATTGAATCCTGGTTCTGAGTTTTGGCATATTTTAGGAACAAATTAGGTTTGTTCTTTTCCCTCACATTGTGATTCTGGTCCTCACCAAAACCACACTGGAACCTACAGGAACATTTTGATGTTAACTCAAAGAAGCCATATGGATGAAAAAAAAAAGACGAAGGACACAAAGTTCAGAACAGCATCTGATTCTCTCTCAGTTTCTCTCAGTTTCTCTCTCTCTCTCTCTCTCTCTCTCTCTCTCTCTCTCTCTTTCTGTCTGTGTCCATTGATGTTATGGCTCTCTGTTCACCTGGAACGGGACAGGAAGTACAGAGGCAGTGTTAGTCCTGACACTTGGAGGCAAAAGGTCATGAGATGTCATAATAATAGCAGGGGACATTCTGAATAATGATAGTGGACATTTATTATACAGGAGCACAAGTAAACCCCTGCAGGGTCCATGCAGGGTTTGTCAGATATGACACTGGGCCAGATTTCAGGAATAACCACATTTACACCCAGCCATAATTATCCCCCTCCTGTTGCTTTATTACCTTAGAAAGTTGTGATTATGGCCAAGCTGAGCTGGAGCAGCCAGCAGAAATAAGACATTATAATTGGCAATTTTACATTCAGCAGCTTCACCTCCTCAGAGATTTCTCCATAATCAAATCAGGTGAGGCAAGTCCGGTTAGAGCCTCCTTACAATAACTTCAATCATAAGAAATGTCAAAACAAGATCTGGGAAAAAGAGGAAAAGCCATTTCCTGCCTGAACTGCTCTCAAGAGTAAATCAGAGCCAGACTGACACAAAAAAGAGAGACAGTGGCATGAAGGCAGTGACAGAAACGATAGGAGGAGAGGGACATAAAGAGAGACGAGCCAGAAGATTAAGTGAGACAATGAAAGACAGGGGAGAGTTTGAGGGTCTGCTTCAATGTCTTTAAAGTGAGAGTAGGAAAGGAGACACGGAGTGATTGGGTGAGGCAGATCGAGCCAGGAAAATGAAATGAGAGGATTAGAAGACGGAGACTAAGACGCTCCAAACGCTCCTCCACACACTGGCAAAGTTGCATCAGCTACAGAGGACACTGTGTACTGAGTCACAGCAGATGGGAAGCAGTGTTAAGTGTTAATAGAGGTATAGCAGCCACTGTTGGTGGCGAAACTCAGCCAAAGATCCCTCCTGTCAAGACACCGGCTATTGTTTAGCTGATGTCAAACAAATCCAAATTTATAGTCAAATCTCAGACACATGCACCAGTACAGTTGGCCTTAAAAGAAAAACGTTCAGTCAAAAATGAAAATGTTGCCATTGTTTATTCACTGTGATGTCAAAACATTAGTTAGCAAGTGCAGGTCCATGTCAGAATGTGGACTTATTATTCTGAATTCTAAAGGTCTAGAAAACAATCTCTTATTTCAACATCCGTCAGCAGCATAATGCAAGTATTCTGAATCTAACGCTGTACTTTACATGGTAATAATTCACTATGTGTTTACACTTAAAAGCACTAGTTTACATGATTTAAAACAGGGACATCTCTGCTCCAACTTATAATGCACTTACACCAGCACTAAACTTACTTTCGAAGAAAGAAGAATTTACATCAGGATTTAGAGGAGAGGAATACACACAGGCAATTAGCAGGTCAAAAAAGAATAAATGATAATGTGGTATTTTAGCATGTAAAGTTAATTGAAATGCAAATTTGCTGAGGCAAAGGCACGTCTGTGCGAGTTGCATGACTTTTAACCGCACCTTTAAAATGCTTAAAAGCATGATGTAAGACATATTCAGCCAAGCAAGCTTCAGTCTGTTGTATCATTCAGGAAAGGAACAACCTGTTCAGGAAATATTTAGAAACTTTTATTGATGCAGAACCTGGGAGATGGAGCCTGGACAGCCCTCAAAAAGACATGGGAAAGGGGCCTAAATATTACACTGAATGATGATGAGTGGGACAGAATCTGTAAGAATATTAAGACCACTGTACGTCACGCGACAGTTCAAGATTATGCATCGCTTCTATTGGACTCCCTCCAGATGGTTTAGAAATGGTATGAACGACACACTAAATTGTTGGAAATGTAAGCCAGAGGATGGCCAAATACTTCATGTCCTATGGTCCTGTGATCAGGATCTGGGAGATGGGTCAATTCTAAACTGGGATGGATAAGCACAAAAGAAGATGGGTCCAGACTAGTTTAATGATAGCTAGAAGAAGGAATGAAGGGGTGCCATCAATTCAAGAGTGGGCTTGTGAGATGGCTAGGTTGGCAGCATTTGATAAAATATCACAAAAATGGTTTGACAGATTGGATGTACTGTATATTCTGGAAAATGGGAAAAGTTTCTGAAATTTCTGGAGGGCTTCTAAAAAGCTTTGGGCTGCAGAAAAACGTATATGATGCGCTTATGTTGTTGTTATTTGCAGTGTACATTTATTTATTTGGTTTATGGTTTATTGTCTATTTTGTTACTATTTTGTTGAATGGTCTGGAATATTTTAGTGACTGTATCATCTTTTCTTGATTTTTATCTTGGTGGGTGGTAATGAAATGACATGTTCTTGTTGCGAGTTTGTAAAAAAATAAATAAATACAAAATTTAAATTGTCGATCATAAAAAAAGAAACTGTCATTGATACACATTGATAGGTACAATAGTGACAGCAGCGTGGAGCTAAAAAAATGACAAGTTCAACAACAGCTTATTGTAAATTCTGGTGTAAAAAGGTTTATGTTTGTTTTTTTACTCAAAGACAACTCTTTGGCTTCAGGATGTTTGCAGATATAACATGCACTCTTGAGAATTGTATACTTACAAAATTTTCATTTTTGGTACAAATAATACAAAAATCAATCAGTAAATCCAATCAGTGTTGGTTTCCTTGATTTGATTGCGTGCTTAAAATGTCATTAATGTCCTTTGTTATATGGAGCAGAGTGTGATTTCATAAGAAGGTCTGAATTGTTCTCCCTCCAGCAGTGCTAGTACGTGATATTTATGTTGCAGCTGTGTTTTCAGCATCATTTTGGCATTCCTCTGTGCACAGCAATGTGCTCCAAGGATGGAGGTTGGTGCATTTTGCATTGATGCCACTAAGACTTGCCATTAGAGCGGCCTTATTTAGCAGCTCCCTGCTACGTTTCAAGCCTTGAATATAATTACAGATACAGAAAAACACCAAAAGCTAGGTGCAGACCTACGTGATCAACAGCATTCACACATGCAGCAGTATATTTCAATGTGCCAGTGTGCAAATCGTTTCATCTGCGTACATACAAAGGGCAGAGACTGCTTTGTAAATATCTTTTATTAAGGTATGTGGCCAAGCAATGACTCTGGACTCAGGATACATCCAAACACATACCTAACATTTTGAATTCTAAAAGGTGCGAACATGTGATGCTACTGAAAACTAGGCACAATGTAAGAAAACAAAGTGTTTACATGGGTAAAAATCATAAATCCAGTTCTGCTCGGACGCCATTTTTCTCCAGTATGCTCCTATTGTTTATGTTGCTGTTCTCAGTTTTTTTTCCATACATATTTTTCGACATTAGAAAGATCTGACGCACATAGACAAGCTATCAGCTCTTTGACCAAAGAGCTCCATAGGGAAGTGAAGTTGTTAAATATGAAAGCTATCACTATGAAGGAGATACCTCAACAAGTAGGACAATTTATTAAGATGACACAAAATAAAGTGCTATTCTCATTATTACAAGAAGAGAAGCTTATTTCTCACAGTCTCTAAATGCTTTCACATATATTAAAATGTAGGCTAAAGAAGGATCACATTAGCTTAATCTGTGTGGTCTGAAAGACATACAGGTTAAATTATTTAGTTAAGTTATTTCATCACTTGCAGTGCCATCATTCTACTGTTGCATTCTTTATGTTTGTGACACAGGTGGAGTGTCCTCTCTCTGGAACCAGCTGTCTAAACCATCAATATGTACAGTACAAGAACAAAAATGCCTTCACTTTATGTCATAACTGGGCAGTAAAGAAAGAGGACGAGAGAGGCCGAATGGGGAGCAGAAGATGGAGATGACAGGCTGACATTTGATCAATGATGACTGGTGCACCCATGTGTACAACACTACCTGCATGCAGAGATTGACTCATAATAGTTCAACACTGATGTCATTCCTCTCAATACACCTCCTCCTCCCTCTGTTTCCCTGCATCCTCCTCCAAGCTGTCAGTGAAACTTAGGCTCCTTGTCATGGACAGAAAGATCCCCATTGTGTTGTTTTTCTGGCAGACTGGCCACCGTTTGTTTCCCACTGTTCCAGCTCTAGTGAAGTCATGTAATAATGCTGTGCAACATTTGCAACACCCACTGCAGCTCTTTGGCGGGTCTCTGCAGAAAGAAAAACAACCCTTTAATGCCCGTCAAGCTGCTTCATGTGAAAACAGGACAACAGAAACTGCCACTGCTACACTTGGGAGGTCTTGCTCAGTGCTCACAACAACCAGCCATACGAGGGAGGACCACCCTCCCTGTTTATTCTAGAGATTTGCAAGTTTTACCGCCCTTCCTTTTCATTTCCCCAGCATCATCTTTGCTTAAAATAGTAAGACTAAAGATTTAGGCCCTAGACAATCACCGTTGAGTTATCAACAAGATACTTTGCACTAAAATGTGTTCCTGTATGGATATGCCATTAACTGAAACAAAAAGGCAAGGAACACTTTTCCAGGAGTTCCTTCAGGTTTAAGTTCCTGTCTTGTAGATGTAGATTTGAAAAAAAGAAAAAAAAAGGTACATTTGTTTTGCAATATTTGTTGAGTTGACCTTTCTGTGGAACATGGGGTCTACTGGCTGATTTATGCTCTCTTACCAGAAATAAAAATATGCTGACTCATTTTTGTCAGGGGAAGTGGTTTTTTACGTTCCCTGTGTAGTGATCCCCAGAGGCTTCACATTTCCTTTGAAAATCTTCTGATTTCTGCCCTCTCAAGTTGATGAATGCAGTCAAAACTCAGCCTGACACTGCTGAGATTTTTTGGATCGTGTCTACTCCTTTCATCTGATTCTCCTCCCTGTCTGAATGGCAGCAGTGTTCTCTGGCTGGCGGTTGTTGTCCTTGGCAATTGCCTCAAATTGTGTAGCTACCATTAGCTGATATCAGTCCTCAGGCCAAAGACCCTGACATGAGCAGATAGGGATGAGACATGCAGAGTGGGCAGGAAAAAAGAAAAGGACACTGACAGATGCATCATGTTCCCAGGACAGGACTCAGCCTCCTCCCACGTTGGTCGACATCTTTTTGATGGATGAAAAAAAGATGTGATCTGGCGTCTGGCAAGCATATTTAAAGCATTGTTGATTTGTGCACTTTTTCTAACTAAACATTGATGTTTGTATTGGAAAGATAAAACTAGACTTCTGAAAAACAGTTCCTTTCTAAGAGCAGGACTACTGCATGACTGTACACTCTATTGAAGAAAGTACATCAAATCAACGGCAAACCACATGTTCAAGGACGCTGTGGTTCCAGCTCTTTGCAGAAGTGTGTTAAAGTTAGTCAGGACTGGTTGGAAAGGCTGTGGCTGTTGTTTTGCCGAGTGCAGGGTAAAAGAAGGGATATATAGATGCGTGCCTCCCAGGGGGGAAGTAGAAGTGGAAGGTTGGTGATTTGAGAACAGAGGCTCAGATCTCCTCTATGGAGTCAGCAGGAACCAGCCCTCTCTTCTTCCCGCTGCTCAGCCTCAGAAACACCTCACCGTCTTCTCGCTTCCCCACACAGATCTGAAAGAAGAAGGCAGATGCTCGGTTGCTCTATTTTCAAAAAGTAACAGATTCTGAAATATAACACCTGATTTATCGTTAAAAACTATTTCTAAATTTAAGAAATTTGACATGTTAATATATCTTCAAAAACATAGGTAGAATTGTGAACAGGCATATCCAATTTGGCTGAAAATTATGGAAGAAGTATATAATGTAGTATCATAATCTTGTATGCTTGAACAGTGCCAACAGAATGAAAGAACATGCTGACAGTTAGTGCCAGTTGCCTACAGTTATTCAACGTATTTATGCTTAGTATATCTTAATTTAATACAAAATTCATTATGAATAGAAATGCATTGTAAAATTATAAGCAAAATCAACCACACAAAACATGGGTAAACAATGGGAATTTAAAAATACTATATTATATAATAAGTAATCAGCAGCTTGGGGGGCATTCATTGTGGGTAAAAATTGGTTTAAAGTGATCATTAAAAAAACCTTTAGGATATTTTCTTGCTGAAAGTCTGTAAAAAAAAAAAATGGAAATAATGTGCTTTATAGTGTCAACACACAGACACCGAGAATATTTTGGTGCCAATCCTTTGATCACACCCTGCCCAGGATGCACCCTGCCTCTCACCCACAGTGGGCTGGGATGGGCTCCAGCCCCTGCAGATCTGCACAGGATATTGTGGGCACCACAAACAGATTGAACCTTATGATCACAAACTAAATGATTCCAAATGCTAGTGTAGTTTTTTAAGGGGTGTAAACATAAATTAGAGTAAGAAGAACAGAGAAATAAGTCATTTAACAATACAGTAATATTAGAGTACCTGGGATTCCTTCACGGCCATGTGTCCTCTCTCTCGGTCGCCAGGAAGGCCCTGGACAACCCGCCACACTCTCTCCCCTGGTCGGACCCTCTGCACAAAGTTGGAAGGGAAGAAGCCAACTTTGTCGCCACTCTTGCCCTGAATAAACACGGCAGAACAGTCCAATCAGTTAACATTTGAAATGTAACTGGTTGTCACCATGACATTACATACTGTTAAGAAAGTACTAAGCTGTTTTTTATGGTTAGGGTCTGTCCATTTATATTAGTTTTCATTGTTTGGCTGATGATGAGCCAGATGAATGTCTGTTTTGTCTGACACAGGCCTTTAGACTGGTTGACCATTTCTGAACTTATTGCTATGTTTCAGAGTTGTCAACATCTGTGAGGTTATTCTGAAAAGTAATGGGAAATGCAAAACACAGTGACACAGATGGCAATACATTTCTGTCTGTGCAGTGATGACTCATTGTGGCTGCACAGACAAGTGTAGAAACAACTTAAGAAGAAGGAACACAGATGTTTGAGTAAATCTAATTATGCAGCAATATTTCACAGTTTATCACCCTCCGCCTTAGGTGTTGATGTGTTGAATTTATATTATGTACTGTATATATTAAGTGAATCACAAACCATACATAAGTGGTGATTCACAAATTATACATAATTTAATGGTTCCTTTGAGCGGCAGTGTACAAGTATGTAATGACTTCAGCTTCACTTTAGGCTACATAAGTGCTAGTAAATACTGGTCCACTGATGGAAGATACACCGACTCTGCACTTTAGTTAAGTCTGCGTGCATTTTCCTTTGTCTGGGATGGAAAACCCAGTACCACACAGATGCATTTTTTTCCATCAGGACCAAGAGAAGCTCATTACAGACTCAATAAAGAACTCTTTTTAGCTTGCAAAACTAGTCAAGTTCATTGTGATAAGTCTTAGTAATTTTCAGAAGAAATTATGTTCTGCTTCTGTGGCTGCCTGCATGTTTATGACAGGCAAAAATGGGGCAGGTGTGATGCATTAAGGGATGTTTTCAAAGACTTGAAAAAATGCACAGGCACACTTTTCTGTGCACTCAAATACACCTTATGAAGAACACAGGTACACACACACACACACACACACACACAAATGATTTATTACCCACCTTCCACCACTCTTCGTTAGAGTCGTCAGTGACCTGCACACGATCACCGGGACTAGAGGAGGAGATAAGACAAGAGAGAATATGAAAAAGGAGGCATGAAGGGGAGCAGTGATTGAGGCAGAGAAGAGAAGGGGAGACAAGAGTGGAATACACGATGGGGAGATGAAGTGGGTGAGAGAGTGAGAGTGGCAAGCAAAAAAAAAAAGAAAAGATAAAAGAAAGTTGAGTGTGAGGACAAAGGATTATATTGCCAGGCTGCCACAGAAAGCCACAGTTACAAAGCAGTGGAGATGAGGCTTGTGTCCCTCTGTAGAGGTTACAGAGCAGCCAACACACCAAAGGCATAAGGTCTACGTGAAATACAACTCTGTGGCGTCTACTGCAGTGAAGGCTAGACCTATTCTGCAGCCAACCTGGCCTGCATTCTAATGATGCAACACACACACACACACACACACACACACACACACACACACACACACACACACACACACACACACACACACACACACACACACACACACACACACACACACACACAATTTATATACAAAGTATCTTTAAAGTTAATGATTTTTATTTGAAAGAAATAACTAGAAGTTTGAAAATATATGTATCATTTTAAACCAAATGATAAATTTAGGTTGTGCTCTTAATTCAAACATTTTCTAGTTCTTTCTTTCAAATAAAAATCATTACCTTTAAAGATAGTCTGTATGAGCACAAACTGTTGTCTGTCATGACTTTTGTCCAAAATATTGTATTGGTTTTGTCTTCTGCAGTCCATACAACTCAGAGCACAGAAGCACAGAGACACATTATGCTTTTATTAGTTCACATTTATTGTGCAGTCGCACGCACGCACGCACGCACGCACGCACGCACGCACGCACGCACGCACGCACGCACACAGAGCCACAGCACAGACCCATGGATCTACTGCTCTGTCCTTCCTTTCTTCTATTTTCTCGTTCTTCTTCATCTTATACAACCTTTATACTATACTATATACTACATTCACACTTAACTTTCTCTGCCTATTTCTCCCATCCTCTCGCTCTTTTCTCTCTCTGCTTATGATAATCTTCAACTTCATGCCATCTCCCCTTATGTCTGTCCGCCCTTTCATATCTCAGTTGTTCAGTGTCTTTATCCTCTCCCCTGCTGGGAACACAGCTCAGTCGCTAGCTCTGTAAAGGGGACAGTGATGGGCTTCCAGTTTATAATTAGTCGTCCTTACGGGCGCCCTGGCACTGTCCTTTGCAGATGGTGGGGACATTTTCTTCCTGCATGACACCAGTCGGTGCAAAAATACAGACAAAGCAAATGCGCTCATGCACAGAATAGCAAAAACACAATACCACACAAGCATTCCTGTCTGTGCACACAAATGAAAATGGGTACAGTAGGCAGTCTGTTTGGTTTTTACTCACTGAAGTTCCAGGTCATTCTGTTCCTGAGGCAGAAACTTGTAGAGCGCTACATAGGTGTGGATGGAGTGAACTTCAATGCGCTTGGGCACCTGGACACAGGGAGATAAAGGGACAGGGTGGTTGTAAGATAGGAATAAACGCTCGAGGAGGACAACAACAATGGGTGACGGTCTGCACAGGGGGATTAAACAAAGCGGTACCATTATACTGCTCTCCTCTGCAGGAGTCTCTTCTTCTGCTGGAGTCTCATCTTCTGCTGAAATCTGAGCCTGGCTGCCGCTCCCGTCTTCCTCCTCAATCTCAATGTCGGGGACAAGGGTGTCTGAGGGTGGCAAGAAATTTTCTTTGAAGGTGCCAGGCATTCACCCACCCACACATATGCAATCAGGCATGCCATTTGTCACAGTAAATCTCTCTCTCACACACACACATACACACATACACAGACAGACATGCACAGCATATGCATAGACACACATAGACCCACACAGGACATATGCCTATCCACATACATGGAGACACAGACACACAGCAGTGTTTACCCCCTGTCTCCTGAGTTATGTCTTCCTCCATGCTGCACTGTCTCTGCTGCATCTCCTCACCTCCCTCCCCCTTATCAAAGATGGAAATTAAGAGAAAAATGTCAGCACCAGGATGTCAAAGAGAATGCATTTGATAGTGGTAGTAACACTTTTTTTCTGATCTGAATCATTCAGAATGGACACAGATCAGTAATTCTCAGTGGTGTAGCAGGATCTGCATACTCAGGCGTTTAGGAAGATTTGCACACTAGTTCAACTACATGTGTAATGGGAAGAACACAGAGACCAGTGTCATCCATTATGCTCCTTATAGATGACACCCTGGTGCTTAATTATAACACACCATGGGCAAAGTTAGAGTTACAGTAAGTAAGGGACTAGCATTACCTCAAAGAGAGGAAAGGCTTTGAAATTAATTTTCAAGCAAATGTTTGACATTTTGGGAACTACTTTGCCTCATTTTTTTTCTCATTCGTGAGATGACGAGATTGCAATAGGTTGTTTATTCCTACCCTCTAATACGACCCTCAGGAGCGTTTTCCGTCAGAGAGGTTATGGTGGTGGGTGGTTCTAACGTCGTTAACGTTGTGAAACGGTTGCAGCTTGGTTATATTTAACCACAAAAACATCTTAGTTAAAATTGAAAAGATGTTGTGGTCTGGGTTGAAATCTGATTTTAATTCAAGTGATGCTGAGCGTGATGTAGCTTTGCCACTTTAAAGGTAAATATGAGTCATAATTGCTGCTTGATCAAACAACTTATGGGAGCATTTTTTGGGGGAGGACAGTCTCAAAGATTGATACCAGTCTACCTAATTCTCCACCAGAAAGTATTTCCCAACATGTCAAGATATTCCTTTAAAGCTTAATCCTTCTTTAATCATCTTTAATTCCATTCAGCCAATTTTGGCAAATATTTGTCAATGAAAGTTTTTACAAAATATGGCAGAATTAAAAACTAGGGAGAGTAGTACTACAAATCAAAGCACCACAGTTATATATGGTCCCAATACTTGACCAGTGAGTTGACCAATGTCGTATAAACTTTATGACAACTGTCCTCCTGCTCTCCCCACCAACCACAGGGTTATGAGGTCATACCAGGCTGCGTGTTGGTGACTCTGACAAACTGCCAAAACTGGAGCGGCTCATCTGTGCCAAGGACGTCCCGTAGCGCAAGGCGGCATACACGGGGTCTACACGCATCCGCTCAGCCTCTGAAACCACACACATAGGCATACGTGCGTGCATACACGCACACACACACAAACACACGCACACGCACACCGCACACACACACTTATTTTCACTTTATTATAAGAAATAAAAATTTCACGCAAAGAGACTGCTCCACACACAATTTGGACTACACATTGAGATTACACTGTACACCATTATTATTGTGCCAAACTGGAGAAACCAGAGAGTCTAAATTTAACTGTAGTCAGTCCTGGACCAAAGTGACCCACTTTAGATCAGACAGAGGACGCAGTCAAAATTAAGGAGACATGATATTTCAATAATTCTACATGTTTTGATTTATTTATACATTCACTTATTGGCCTGACACGTGGCTTATAGTTTTAATAGCCGTAAAATGAATCATCTGGAGCTGTAGTTGAGTAGAAAGGAAATAAGAGATGAGATTTAAAATATGGAAATCCTTCATTGCTACATTCCATAGATGGCAGCGCTGGGTGCTATCAGAGTATTTCTGAAGTTTGGAATTAAATATCCTGCTTTTTCCGAGGGGCCAGATGTGCGGTGTGCGGTGCGTGTGCGCGTGTGTGCGTGCGCCCGCAGGATTAAATTGTAATGATTTGCAGTTTCATATTAAGGTCAGTGCCTACATGTTCTTGTCAAATAAGTGATAAATTAAACAGGAATGCAGAAATTCTGCAACAAGAATGCCTTTAGTCTGCCTGGTGTCAGTATTTTGAGGTGATACAGCTTATGTGTGTTTTAAATTGACTGTAGCAAGGAGGAAGCATTTCTACAAAGATCAATTCATTACAGGTGAAGAGAAGAGAGTAAACAGTTTGAAACGTTGTGCTCAGACACTATAATTATTCTCTGACCTTCAGCTTTTTTCAGTACAGAAAGGAAAGTTCTATATGTGATATGGCTTCATCCGTCTTCATATGTGCTTTAATTAACTTTGTGACTTGAGGTTACTTACAAACAATGTCAAACTATAAGCTTAAACATTCAATATTAACTAGTTTGTCCAGTGAATAATATATCAGACCGATCGATTATTCTGACAGGTCTTCTTTCCTAACCTAGTCCTTCTGCCTAAATCAAAGGCAATCCTTGTTTTTCACCTTAACAACGCAGCTGTTGTTCTTCTTTAAATAGAGAAACAAATCCTTGACACTGACGACATACATTTCAATTGGTAGCTAATCAGATTTTATTGTCATTAAAGATTGCAACCTTGAGAGTTGACTGTTGGAAGTACTTCACTCCTGCAGCTATTAGACTGTCGATTTCAGGAAAGTGGTTTGACAACACAATACACTGCTTTGCCAAAGAAATCACAGAGTGCGTAAGTAAATCCTTTCATTAAAAAATGACACCTAATATTAATGTGTGCAAACACGAACTCTGTATTTTATCGAGCCTTTAGTTAGCATGAGGTCTCTTTGCAGTGTGTGATTGTGAGTTTGGCAGGTTGCAGTCTCAGCTGGCCCTGGCAGTGTCCCAGGCGTCATGGTGCGCAGCTCGGGGTGATAACAGAGCTGTACGTTAATTGTACCCTGATTCATGGATAGCACAAGAAAGTGACAGCATAAGGTGCTAATCCTGATCCAGCGAGGTTTACAGTAAGTTACTTACACAGATGTTCATCCAAAATGTATGATCAAGCTGGTATTCAGAGATGATGATGAAAGGAAGAACAGATTCAGGTACTTTTGGGACACAACAGTCTGAGCTTGGACCACTGTGTTTTAGCTTTCAGAGCGTTTACTTGACAAAGAGACAACAAGCAAATGAGAAGATTTGTCCACTTACGTAATTGTATGCCTCTAAGTAAAAATGTGATTCATATTCAAAATGTAATTCTTGGTGAAAGAGGTGAATTTAATGATGAAGAGAGCTAGACTTAGACCAATTGGGAAATAGGCAGCACTTTATGTTGATAAGGCTTTTCCTATGCAAACTGAAGTGATAGACAATAAAGCAATACCCACCATCTCTCCAAGGATATACAGTAAAAGCATGAACAGAAATAAAAAATCATCTTTATATATATATATATATATATATACATTGTATATATACTGTATATATAATGTATATATATATGTATACATTGCATATATACTGTATATATAATGTATATATAGTGTATATACATAAATATAATTTATTCATTTTTTTTTTCACATACTTTCAGGTTGCAGACCATCCGCCAGCCTCCAAGAGAAGCTGAATTTGTTCTTCCTCTTTATTTTTTCCCATTTCATGCTCCTCGGGTGTCAGGTGAGATGGAGACAGTTCTGGTTTTATTACAGTGCATGCACAAGCACTCAAAAATCTATAAAAAAACAAAAGGCTAGACAAGAGCAAGATCACAAAACAAAAGCACATGGGACACATACATAACGATGCACGTGCACTCACTCATAAATCACACACACACACACACACACACACACACACACACACACACACACACACACACACACACACACACTCTCTGGTTTGCTCACCTAGGCTTGGTTGAACTTCCTTGACGACAGACAATTGGTCATTGACGATCATCGGCGAGCTGAAGTTTCGCTTGAACGCTCCAGACTAATGGAGGAGAAAAGAAGGATTTTTTTTTTTTAGTTTATTTCTTGTTTATTGGCTGATCTGATGGGGAACTGGCTCTACGTAGTGGTTTTAGGACATTCATGGAGTCATTTGAAAATTACTGAATCAGAAACACATGAAGACACACAGTATGGTGCACATGCTGCTGGAAAAGAGCTCATTTCTGACATTAAGCCACAAACCGAAGCAATGTGTAACTCTCTTTGCTGCTAATTACAAACAAGTTAACCACTTAACCACTTATTAGTATGCACATGGTTCACACAAAGGCATGGACATGTGATTCCGTGTGTGTGTCTGTGTGTGTGTGTTTGCATGGGTGCAATAATCACACTCAGCTATCAGTTTTCCCTGACTTGCAAATGAGCCACTTACACACATGATATTTTACCTTTCCCCTAGCTCTCCCTCTTTGTCTTCTATCAAACTGCACAGCAGTTTTGAACACAGTGCTCCTAAGAAGTGCTCTCAGAAGGTCTCACCTCTTGCTGCATGCTAATGTCCTGAACTAGAGGATGAACACAGAAGCTCTCTGGAAACACTCCCAATTCGCTGCCTAGTGCACTACACTCCTCAGATCAAGAGGGTTATTCCAGTGTTTGTGTCAAATGTTTTTTCAATGTTTCATTGTAGTTATTCATAGTAGCTACTTACTCTAAGACTGTTTCATAAAACAAATAACATTTCAAACTGCAGGTAAAATTGTGCAGTCCACGTTCATGGTAAAGTAACCATGGTAACAATGTTTCTGCTCAGTTTATTCAAATCATGATTGCAATCCAAATTGTTATTGATGCTGGTGTTTTTGTTATCTGGCTGTCCAGGGAAATCAGAGAAATCGGAGGTTAGACTGGACTGAACAGGAGGAACCTGTGTTGTTAGATAAATACAGTTAGTTTGTTCTATGGTTTAGACAAATTTTCATTCTCTTCATCAATGCAAAAAAAGATTTTGCTTTCACTTTAGTGAAGATAAATTGTTACTTAACGTATCCATGGTTCCCCTTACTTTAACTGATAAGGACTTTTTTTGCGACACAATTTAAACATTCTTTGTAGTCTCAAAAACGTACATGAGATCAAAAACACTCAAAGGTTAGCTTAGCCTAGCTTAGCACAAAGACTGGAAACAGGAGGAAACAGCTAGCCTGCTAACCTTCTGTCTGAAAGTAACAAAATCCACATAACAGCGAATCTAAAGCTATTCAATTAACATGTTACTGTATAGCTTGTTTGTTTTATACTTAAATTTGTCGTTTTGCTGGGGTTTTAGCCGGATAATTTAGAAGCCGTTGCCAGGCAACTAGCAAAGACTCCAGAAAGTAACTGCCCCCAGCCAAGATATAGTATAGTCGGGCACATAACCTCCCTAAAATGAAAATTAATTTGTTGTTTTGACGGCTATTGTTACGGGTTATGTAATTTTGTATGTAATTAGTGAGCTTGCTGATTTAGTTTTCTTCAGACAGAGCCGGGCTAGCTGTTTCCCTGTTTCCAGTTTCTGTGTTGAACTAAGGAAGCTGCAGGCTTAGGGATGATTTCTTTAAGGATTTTGTTCTAAAATTGAAGAGAACTGAATATTATCCTGAGATGCTTTATGCTATCAGATAGAAATTATTATTTTTTTATATTTCTAGATTGTTAATTGTGGGTAGACACCATGGCTGAAAAGACAAAGACATGAACTACGACACACACACACACACACAAACTTCAAAAACAGGAAATTTAAAATACATTATTGCCCACACTGTATGATGTGAAGTACATTGCACACCATGAAAAACAGCCTGTTTCATATATATATATATATATATATATATATATATATATATATATATATATATATATATATATATATATATATATATATATATATATATATATATATATATATAAGGGCATCAAATCACAAAACTGCTATGAGTGAATTCGCACCTTCCCATGACACAGCTGCTGCGATAGTTCTGAGGTGCACCACAGGTGAGCAGCCATCTTACATGTTTTACACCGCAGGGCCTGTTTGGAATTTCCTGAAGAGAGAGACAGAGATAAGATAATGTGTGCAGAGGATACAGACATGGAGGCAGCAACAATCTGCAAAAGGTAGAAAGTCCTAACAAAGCAAAGACCATGAGCCGGTTTCCCTCCGCTCAGGTAGAGAGTGTAATCAAGAGCCGTCCCAGTTTTATTAAGCTGGCACTGACACTAACAGCTTCATAATCAACTGCTCCTCTTCCAAAACAACATAGAGATTGGAAACCAGCAGGAGATATTTCAATTATAATCGATTTGGCACTGGATCATCTTGCTATTTCATCTTTGTTCTCAAACACTTGAGCGATAAAAGCCTCTGAATATTGAAATGTTTCCCCCATCATTTGTTAGGCAATGAGAAATCCTCTGTTGATTTTTGAACGTTTTTAAAGATTAAGGGTTAAAACAAAAAGATACAAAAGATAAATAAAATAGATACATTTGTTGTAGATGGGGATGACATTGCAAAAACATTGATAAAACAAAATACATGACTCAATGTAAACTTTGAAGAGGAAAATGGATTCTACTTCATCAGCCTAACAAGGAGACAGACGCTGGACTGTGTTCAGGGACTGCAGAGGCGTAGGGCTTGAGCGAGGTGATGCATTACACAAATAAACTCACAATGCATGCAGAATTACACCACAGACACAAAAGCAGAAGAGCAGCTTGGAGTCTGTAATCAATCATAGTGACAAAAAGTAGATTTCAGCAATAATACTAGGCTAGTAGTTCATACAAGTAGTAAATTAGGGATGAGAGCGTTCAAACATATGCACCACAGAAATCCCTGTTGCAATCTAATAGTCTATTCATAGATATAAAAAAGAGAGCTGCAGTGAAGTCCAATTGTAATATCTAATTTTTCTTAACTGGAGAAAAAATAATAATTTTGAAAAGTCATTTGGGATTTTTCTTTGAAACAAGTGACGCTATTATGTTCATGCTAACATACCTGGAGGAGTAGTTTGACATTTTGGGAAATACGCATATTATATTCGCTATATAAAATTTCTCATCTAACTCTCTGCCATGAAGTGAATACAGTAAGTGTATTTCCCAAAAGGTCGAAGTTTTGCTTTAAGGAGTTTTAGACTCCTAAATCCTGATCTGCTGATAAAACATTGTCACTATATCTATATCTAATAATGTTTAATGTCTTAAGCACCATATGCGATGTTCTCCAGTTTGCACTAGATGGGAAGCCATATACACCAACACCAGTCCAGGGAGTAGATCGAGGACCTTACCCACTATCATGTGCTTGCAGTGCTGGCAGTTGGTGGGCTTGCGAAAGACATGGTCCTGGAAAGAGTGGGTAATCTGAGGTCGGGGCGGCTTAATGGGCAAAGATGGGGAAAGGCTGAGAGAGGGGGAGTGGGAGGAGATGGAGGGGTTGGGGCTGAGAGATGGTGAAATGGACGGTGAGCGGTCACCGACGAGAGGAGAGCCAGGCAGGAGTGGAGGAGAAGGAGGCGGCAGGTCAGGGATGAAATCTTCAGGCAGGCGAGCATCGCTGTAAGACCTTTGGAAGAAGTTCTCCACGCTTTTGCTGCGCATGAGGGTCTTGAAGGACAGCGAGCGTTTTAGTCTCTGGAGCTGCACAAACACACACACACACACACACACACACACACACACACACATTGACAGAGAATAAGAGGGTACACTAAGAATAAACACAAGATAAACAAGAATGTAGCGACACATTGGGAGCAATAACAAATGTCCAATTTACCCTCAGGGCAGCACAGGCAATATTGTGGCATCCATAAACACTCTACTCTGATCTGAACATGGGGAAAGAGGGTGGCTCATGAAATGCAATATCACCTCATATGGAAACAACACATTAAGAGCTAAGATGCCTGTATGTTCCCTTCAGTGAGACCAAGCATGTCTTTCGCACAATCACATTTAATAGGGCAGCTTGTGCATTTGGCCCATGGTCAAACAAGATAAGCCACCCAGGGCCTTACATCAAGAACTGCTGTGGCATTTTCTTGGTAGTGGTGGCAGAGGGGCTATTGTGATGAAATGAAACAAGACAGTTTACACAGCGTTATCATCTTTCAACAGCCTATCTCTAGGGTTTTTATCTGATGAAGTCTGCTCATTGGACAGATTGATTGTGCCACAGGCTTGAACTACCGGGCTGATGCATCCCTCCTCACATGCCTACAACATCCAACAATTTTAAACTGCTTGTACCCTCTCTCATGTGTATTGACATAACCAGCCATGCATGTATCTTGTAAGCTGCATTGACTAAACAGCATTCAAGAATTGATGGTTGCTGCATTTCAGAAACATAATAACCAGAATAACCAGATAACAAAACGTCACATCAGCCACAAAAGTCTGTAAGCGCTGCAGTCTGCAGCCATCTATCATTGATTGGCTAGATAAATGCATGTTTACTGACGTTTCCCTCCGGTTCTGTGAACAGATGATGATGCTTGTTTCCCGAGGGATAGGCAGCTATTTGTTACTCTGACATGCAGTGGAAGCGGGAGAGCAGTGTGAGGGCGTGGTTGTCTCGCAGGGGAAGAATGGATCAACACAGACAGACAAACAGACATCATCAGTACGCCACAGACACTCTGCATGCATACTCTCTGCCTGTCTGCGCTTGCTCTCTGCTCAGTGCCAAACATAATCACTTTACAGGGACATGCTGTTTACAGCTCCGCGTGTCTGGGAATAAGATATGAAAACAGTTTGTCTATTTGAGTCTGTGTGTGTGTTTGTGAGGCACACAGATAAACAAAAGTCAATGTAACTGAGTGCATATGCTTCCTGTAAATCTCTATTAGACATTTCCCATCATCAGATTACACTGATGAAGACAAGCTAAGCTACGGTAACTAATACAATACATTATATTGCAATTTTAGCTGTGGATGCACAGAATGGTGTTATTCTATGTATACTGTCTCTAATAAAGTTGTAATTAACTTCATTCAAACAGTTGACTCATGTCTTTGACTGTTGATTTTCAGTTTTTACCCTCTGGTAGAAGATTAAAAAATTATCAGAGTTATCTTAAAAACCTACCAGCAATCATTTATACCTATGGCAATTGTTACCTGCTCAGACCCAACCAATGCCAATAGGACTCACACGAGGGTATTCATCAGACTTCACAAAGCTCCCTCTGGAGCAACAAAAGGCTCAACACATTTTTCACACCCTTTAAACAGACTTTAATGTGTAAAATCTGCACACTAGCTTCTTTGAAGTTGCCCAGAAAAATGTAAATTTCAACATGTCATTTTATTGTTTGAAAAACTTTGGGGGTGGCAGTAGCTCAGTCCATATGGACCAAAGTACGAAGTGTGGACTGGTAGCTGCCCCCCTCCAACAACTCAGGGCGCCTGTCCAGCAGTCGCAGCCCACTCACTCTGACATCTCTCCATTTGTGCATGTATAGGACCTGAACATGTATGTGTATTTCAGGCATGTGTTTAGTGTGTTCTAACCAACAGAGTGTAAATTGTAATTTCCCCACTAAGGATCATAAATAAAAAAAGTAACTAAGCGAACTCCATCTGCTGATGAAGATTGTGTGATACAATCAAATGATCCCGAAAGCTACAAATGGATGTTGTGGGGAGACTGTTTTGTTAACATTCATTTATACTTTATTATAGAGTGGTAATAATGCTCTAAAGATCTCATCACCCTTCATGACACTCACTTTCTAAGAGCCATCAATTCTGCAGTTATAAATGTCAGTAAGTCATCAGTTAAGTCTCAGATATTTCTCATTCTCCAGTAAATAATCTTGATGAATTGAAGAGCTAGATTAAGTTGGGCTATACACCAGCCAAAAGGATTTTTCACAACCTGGCAACCCAAATGCTGTTTGTATTACTGATTTATAAAACATTTAGAAACAATCTATTTACCAAAGAAGTAGTACAATCTTGGGCCGAGACGTGAGTGCTAGCATAACAGCTTCGGCTAGAGCACATGTCTCAATTACAGCTAATCTAATCAACCGTCAGTGTGTGAGTGTACAAAGCATTCCTGTTAGCTTCCATTTGAACAGTAGCTGAGAGCGTCAAACTTCTGAGTTAGAGCCAGTGTGATTCTGCATTAAATTCAGGTTACGTAATTTCTGTGACATGGGAGATGAAAATGAGTCAGAGTGAGCTGAAGTTAGCCACAGATTATACCATGGTTGGGATGTATGATGCAGGCCCATTTGTTTTTTTGACCCAATGTAATTTAATAACAAACTTGTCAAGAGAACTGCCTTTTTGAATCTTCTTTCATGTCTCTACTACCTGCACTTCTTACAAGTACTAAATGAAGCCTTTCATCTGCAGACCATGCTTCTCAAAAGAAACATTTGGGTTCAGTTCAGCTTGCTCTTGCAATAAATTATAGATATAATTCGCAAATGATTCGCAATGCCATGCAAAATGCAAAACCTTGCCCAGACAGGCACCTGCACAGTCAATGTTCTTCAAGCAGCAACAATCTCATCAAGCCCATCATTTTCACATCTTCAATCCATATACCAACTCCAACTTGTTCTCACATGCAGCCAACATAAATGTCTAAAATCAATGCTCCATAGAGGGACAGCAGGGTTTGGGCAGACATAATTCAATAATAAAGCTTTTATTTCATCCGAATATGTGGCTCTTCCTCCTTCCATCAGAATTTAGTGAAGCCAGGGCCCACAGGGCTGAGATATATATATATATATATATATATATATGGGATGCTCCAGCCTGTCCAGAGGTCAAGACTGAGCAGCAAAGGCATAGTCCCACTGGGAATGAGATCATAAATACAGCCTGTGGCCATAATATCTTTTAGTGTGCACTGTTTTAAATGATTCACCTAGGAGATAACGCTTGAAACAAATTCCAGTCGTTTCTTAATTTAAAGGCCGTAAAGGTCAAAATAAACACTCTCTGCAGTGTGGAATCTGGTGAAAAGGTCTTGGTGGTAAGGTCTGAATCACCTAATTGTTGTATCTTTCTAAAAATCAACAGGCACATCACTGGAATGACCAGGTGTGCATGGGTGCTAAAACGGACAGATTTGTGCCAGTTTTTTTTTTCTTCCAAATTTCTCTTATTCTACCACTATCTGTGTTCACTCCTAAACCTTGCCAATCACCTTTGTGTAGTCAGCAGCAGAAGAGAAAAACTGAAATAGGAAATGAGGGGGGAAAAAAAGGCACTAGAACAGATATGCACACTCCACTCCAGTTTTAAATACAGTATCAATTCAACAAAGAGCATGTGAACGCAATATTTTACTGTGTAGCCTGTAATTTCCATTTTAAAATTCTCCCCTGCATTGTGCCCCACCTCTGAGGCTAGTCACACTATAATTTTTTTCTTCCATGGTAGACGTCACAGTGTCCGACCTCGTTCTAAGTGAGGATATTTCAGTCTCAAGAATGATAACCCTGCTGTGAAAGACGCAGTTTCCTGGCTCAATCCAGTTCTAAGTCAGTGGTTTCAGAGGAAATTATCATTCTGTGGTATGTACACCCTCACTTTGTGGCTTCAATTGTTCTGGGCAGGTGATGTAAAACTTAAATAAGGTGGCAGGAAACATTTACACATATCATTAAATCTCTGAGCACAGCATGCAAACAGCTTTAGTCTTTATCATAAACATATATTTTGTGAACCAGTCACCCCCCACACACACACACACACGTCTCTCCCCCTCTCTCTATGAGTGCGAAAGAGAAACTGTGTGAAATAGTAGAGTGGATTATAACCACTTCCCTCACTGAAGTGCAATTCCTAGCCCCAACATTTAATAACCCCGCCATGCAGCTTTGCCCTGCCAACTCATCATCCACCCATTTTTTACTCACCCAATCACTGCTCACACTAAACACTCCAAGCACAACACAATATCAGTGTCTGACAAGGGGAGGAGGATGTTATTTCTGAGTGAGCATCAGCGGCAACAAGTGAATCTCCCTAACAGATACTTTTCTTCCCCTCCTCAGCAATATACAAATAGATACACAGTTAGTTATCTTTGTAGCTACTTGTAGCCTTCTAGTGTCCAGTATTTCAACAGCTCGCACCTGTCCCTGCAGTGTCACATCAATAAACATCACAGCAGAAAGGGCTTTACATTAATCAATGAGGACTTTGGCCCACTTCAGCCTCCCTCTGCGACTTACTACCCTGCTTGGCTCTCTCAGGATCAGTGTCATCTCCCTTCATCTGAAGACAAAGTGAATTGATGATTAATGAAATGTGAAGTGAACTTAAAAGTGTGTGGTTTCAAAGACGTTGGGGGGTGAACTTGTGCAATGACAGAATAGACACTAGAAATCAATCTGTAGATCTTTCACAACACTTCAGAATTCACTACGTTGAGGGACTGTAGATGGCTACAATTACCACTGTCCTGTGTATAAAAGCACCAGATTGAAATAGCCCCTTTACAAAACAACTAGACTTGGCCACAAACTGTTATGGTTTACGATTACTTGTCACTCTGCTTTGGAGCTGTGGCAAGTTCTTATTTTCACACTGTAGGCAATTCCTGTCACCTTTTATCACTCAACCAACTGTGTGGGTGTTTAAGTGCTCATATTGAGTGAAGAAGATTTGATGAAGAATCCAAATGTGACACATGAATGAAATGTGATGTTCTTGTCACACAGTTGGCAAGCTGACAAATGGGTCAATCAATTAAGCCCTTATATCTCTGCGCTTAGAGATTGTCCTGTGCTCTCATCTAAAAAAAAAAAAAAAAGAGGTTTACCTGCCCCTACATCACAAAGCGCTCCCAAAACATCACCAGCCCTGAGAGATCAAACAGCACTCAACAAAGAACGACGCACTATTTGCTACAGATTACTGCTCAGGCATCTCATCTACTTCACCAATCACATTTTTGCCAGCCTTGGCAATAGACTATGGTACATTGTTGGGAGCCAGAGAGAAAGTCCATGCTTCCTTTCCTCTTAATCCTCTGGCAACGTCAGGGAGCATCTGTTATCAGAGCAAGCTCCTTGTCATTCTTATAATTAAAAACACCATGGACACAGCTATGTGTCTGATTAGATTCCTTCAAAAATTAAACCCTGTGGCATGTTTTTTTTAAATATTAGAAATGGTCTTGATTAGGTGTTTAAAATAGATATGGGTGGAATATCGATGTATAGGATTTTTAATACACTGGGGCCCCATCTGTACATATAAGAGCCAAGCTGACATTAACTATAAGATTCTCCAACACAATTCCTTATAAGACTCATATATGGTTGCAGATTCATGACCCTTTCAGTGGCAGGGAGCTACTGTTTAGTTTAGATTACTCTGTCATGTAAATGGTTGTGAAGTGGTTAAGCTGGCCAATGATTCATGTGGATGCTCATCAGTCCTGCTTGGCACAGAATATCGCCTTACTTTTCTTGGTAGCAGCTGGTGAGGAGTGGAGAACTAGAGTGGACCACACTATAACTATAACTGCAGACTTTCCTCCTTCTCACAGAGGACAAGGTGTCACCTTGTTTCAAACATGTCCACAGCATGTGTGCGTTTGTGCGTGGGCAGCGAGAAGAGGCATGAGGTGGAGACAAACAGTTGAGAGAAAGTTGTATCAAGTGTTTGGGCCTAATGAATCAAGTTTCCTAAAAGCCTTCCTTAAAAGCCGGCGTAGAGAAAGCTTTCACAGCTCCTGCACTTGAAGACTTTGTTTACACAGTCAAGTCAACAATTGAATGGAATCATAAGGACACTTTGTAAGGACATTTGAGGCTCAGGCAGGCCCACCTTGTAAAAGGGATCCAGTTCTGCATTATATGCACAAACCACAAAGATAAATAAATGTGGTCATTTATCCTTATTGCAATATAAACTTTCTTGCATACAGGTACAAGTTATTTGACAGTGTGTGAGTGCAGCAATGTGGAGAGAAATATGACTTTGTCCGTAATCACCGAAAAGCAAATAGCTTCAAAAATAAATCTGAAAGCATTAATTGAAACCATGCTTCTAATACACTGATTAAAATTCATATAATCATCATAAATCCCCTTTTTGTGTGCGTGTGTGTGTGTGTGTGTGTGTGTGTGTGTGTGTGTGTGTGTGCGTGTGCAGGAAGTGAATTTGAAAAGGCAGACAGAGATGGGCAGACAGAGTGACATCACAACTTACGTGTTATGTTACACTACAATGACGCAGTCATGATGAATGTAATGTAATGTAACTGTAATTGTACAGAGTTGACGTAAATATTGCATAAACCGGTAGAATTATAAGGAGGAGCAATACAAAACTGCAAAATAACAGGTAGCCTAATAATAAAATAATCTCTCTCCTTATTTAGCCAATAGCCTACAATTGTTGCTTTCCGTGTGTGGATGAAGCTCCAAGGCAAAGTTAAGTGTCTTATTTCTCCACGTTACAGAAATTAGAGTATAAACTGTAATAGAGATGAGTGCAAACTACGGAACAAAGCTCAATGTGGGTACTTGCCTTGGATGACATCGGTTGGATGGACATGGTGCTTGGACAGCGCTGGAGCTGAGAGTTGCTCTCCATCTCATTGTTCTCAGTCATCATCGACACCGGAATGGAAAAGTCGTTTAAGACACAAACAAAATAAAAAAAAAACTTTTAAATCCTCAAACTGGTTCCAGTCGGTAGGGAATCGCCGGCTTTAGCCATACACAGCTTGGCAAAGTGAAACAGATCCACATCACAGTGATTTGTACGCGCTGCGAGGTGGACGCCTTATGGTCATTTGCTCTCCAACTGCAGGTTGATTAAACAGTTCATAAACACACACACATATACACACACGCCAGCTGTTTATATTTCGCTCATGCCATGCAAGGACACGCATTCAGGATTGAGGCTCACGTATGGGTAAATGTATCGTCCCTTATAGCGCATCTGGCAACTCCAATGTGGCACAATTCCGTCCTACAGTTTAAAATAAAGGTTCAAACAGCAAAACATCGATGTGGATATAACATCTTAGTATTAGATTAGATCCAAACTAAGCTTGTGCTCTGATAGACGCGGCTAGGTGTAAATCCAAAGCGAACTGTGCCCTTCACCAAGGCACTGACTTAAGCGCAATCTGAGGCACGCCTTCCCGTGCGTCTGAAGCGCATGATTGGGTCAATTTTTACAACTCTGTCAGGAATCATTTAGAATTCACGAACATGGGTTTATTTTAAGCCCAAATATAGACTACCTCCCAGTTCGCAAACAAAGAGCTGATTTTCTCTTGGAGGCGATGGATGTTGTTTACCTTTGTAACACTCAGATGTTCCCTCTTCTTTACTCTCTCTCTCTCTTTTTTTAAATACATATGAAAAGGGAACTGTAACTACATAATTCCAACTAGTTACAAGGTCTATTAATGCCTGCAAGCTTTAATTAAATACTCACATGTACCTGTCCATGTAGCTCTCTGTCTATCAGGCTAAAGGGGGGTCAGACCACTATAAAGCACCCACAGACACTACATGATGCAATACCATATAAAAACAACTAATTATGTAACAATTATGAATCAATTTCAGAGAAATGTTAAAGTAGTGACATAGGATGCAGAATTTTCTGCTGTCTATTTAATGAATTGTCTTCTAGCAGAAACGTGACCTATATGGGATGAGCTGCACCACTTTCAGTTTGTCTTTGGAGTGGAAATAGGTTTTAACCACACTTTTACTCTGTTATTAGTTCCTTGTCATTCCCCACCTGCCCTCCAAAGCACTAAATACAGAAGCAGTAGCTGCTATGTAGCTGCTGCCCTGCAGGGTTAGAGATACATCAGGGCTGGCGTGATTTGTTTAAAGCAGCTAATAAGGCCTTAGGATTGGTACCTCTGCTTTCAAATGCAATCTAATCTCCTACCTGGTCTTACTGGCCTCCTGGGGTGCATCTATTGATTGCTCCCTTTAGAACACATCAGATGAAGCAATAAGGTTGCGGTCACAGCTACTGATTTTTGTATTAACCTGGTGAAGAAAAAACACAGGGAGAGTTTAGGTAGTAGCACTTTTTTAAAGTAAATATTGCATCATTCACAGTGTGAGACAGAGAGGAAAGACTAATTAATGTGATAGGTATTTTTTCTATCTGCACAGCATTATTTTACCTAAGCATGACCTCAAAGTTTGCTCTAAGTCCTTGTGCGTGGGAGTGTTGGAGAAAGAGACAGGAGCAAGACAAATGGAGAGAGCTGTGGTTATCACATTAATTGTTGTTTCACTCAGAGCCAGGGCACAGTAGAGAGGGTGACTGCAGAAAGGAACTGGAAAGGAAAAAACAAAAGCCAAGTCAAAAGTTTTTCTACTGTGTGTGTAGCAAGGCTTTTGCTGTCAAAAACAAACCGAAACACAGTGACTTGGTGGGGCAGTGTGCAGTGAGCTGTGGTCTGATCCGGTTGTTTAAACTCAGAAAACATATTACAGTTGAGAAACTGCTGAAGGAGGGAAACAGTCTCTCACACACACACAGTCTCACACAGGCTACATTTAAATGTCTCCCTATGAGCCACCCACTTTTCATCCTTCATGATGCCCCAGGTGCCAGATCACAGCTGCTAAAAATGAACATTAAAACAGGAGTGGAAACACATTGATCGCTCAGCGGTTTAGAGACAGTGGAAACAATAGGAGGATGAGAGGAACAAAATGAGTCCCATGCGGCGGAAGACAGATTCCAGCCTCGACAGCGGTAGTCATGGTGCAGTGACATGACCAGAGCTGCTGCTCCTTCCACTGGAATAAATTGATACTGATTGTTCATCTGCGTTTTCACCCTCAAGACATGTCTACGTAAGCACACATCATGTCACAAACACCCAAAGAGTCACATTTTTAACCACAGGCACCTATCTGATAAATGTAGTGCTCTTAGGACTTTTGCAGATAAATTAGAAAGCTAGCTGTGCTTGTGATTAAATTATGCTGAATCAAATATCACTCCAAAGACCTTTTAGTGATTTGAGTGAATTTTGCCCCCAAAAAAAGACTGTTTGCATGTCTACTTGCTTTGCCATACTCAGACTGCTGAAGGATCACATGTGAAAATATAAAGGAACAAATGTGAAAATATTTAAATTCATTCATTAATTTCAATTCACCCCATGCCAGTTCTTATCTTGCAAGAAACATAGAAGCACTAGTTTCATCTAAATTGCTGGAAAAGTTAAGCATGCCCACTGTGTGTTTTTATGCTGCTTAGCCTACCTAACATGGTCGTCGATGGCAACTTTACCCTTGTTAAATGAGAAGAAAAGAAAGTAAGTAATCCAAATTAACAGGATTTTTTTAAACTAACATTGCAAAGTTTTGTTTTAAAGACTAGCTCCATACACACAGAGATTAAAAAACAAAGTAGGAATGCTAGGACTAACCAAAAAAATCTTATTAACTGCCTGAATATTTTACACAAGAACTATTTCTTTTTATGATTTCCTTTAAAATAAACAATGTATTCCAGTCTACAAACAGGTGTGCTACCCCACTTTACTCCTGAGAGCAAATTCTATTTGACTCATTGAATAGCTGAACCTTGCCACCAGCTGGGAGCTGAAATCAGACCAGCAGTGATGGAGAAATCCAACAACAACTGGCTCGTTGCTGCCATCTGCTGCTCCAAACTGCTAACCAACCTTCAGCCATGAAAGAACAAGCTCAGCACAAGAGAGAAAACCAGACAAGTCTTAATAATATAGGTATATATTTATTCATACGTACATATTCATTTATAATCAGTTAATTGTAAAAAAAAAAAAAAAAAGAAAGAAAAGAACAAAAAGGAAAAGATTTACAGTATTTGTATGAACTACAGTCATTGTCAAAATTGTTTTTGAAAATGTATCAGATGTCACTCTACCGCGAACACACACTGTAGACTCACCACTTAATCCTCCACCTTACTCCAGCGTTAAGGAGATGAAACAAACGCATCCAGAGCATAGTAGCACGACTTCTGTGTAAACTGGTGAAGGTCTGACAGAAGGACAAGGAGGTGTTTGATACATTGAGGAAGAATAAATCTGGTGTTTTGCTTTGTAGAGTATTTTGTACCATGGAGACGGATGACAGGTTTCTTTTATACACATAAAACCCTCAGGAGCAAGTTAAGTATTACTACCTGTAATCCATTCAAAGTATTTTGCTTTAACAGCACATGTCTGCACCGATGACTCAGCCTGTGCCACACATACAGCGCGTGACAAGGGGAAGAAGGTGTTACAACCAGACTCAGTCTAAATCCTATGACTTTTCCTTTTACATCCAGTTAATGGTCTTAACCCCAGACCACAATGACAGAGTACATTAGATATATCCACCATTTTGACTCTTAGTTTTTACTTAATCCCCCATAAATCCCCATTCAAACAAAACAGGTCAGACTGGATTACACCGGATTTATCTCAGTTTGTATTCTCCAGCCTGCCGTAGATGTCAAATCTCAAACTGAATAGAATCAGCATTCAGTGTTTTGCCTGTTGGCTTGGATCTTAAAAACTAGAATGAGGACATTTGTGAGTAGTCAATATTCCACACTGGGTTTACCCATGTCAGTCTTGTTTGATGTAGTTGAGCAGATTGTATTATGGGAGGAAAAGCAAGGCATACAAATAAAAGAGGAAAGACCACATATGGGAGATTCTGTTTAAGTGGCCAACAATGCCTGGTCAGCCATCTTGAGGTCTTCTCCTTGATGGAAACATTCAATAAGTAGAACCTACATCATACACACATACATCATGAAGTTCTCCTCAACTCTTGTGTTTAAAAAACAATTTCAACATTTATTACAATTGCACTGGCGCCAACTCTTCCCCTGGACGAAGGGCTACACTCTGGACATTTAGTAACAATAAACTCTTAATAAAAACACAAACATCATCAGATCAAAACTGAGGACTGGGAGAGGGCTCAAACTCAACTTGGAGAAACTGAACTCATGACTTCAAACACAAAGCAGGCGCAATTCAAACCACATCAAAACAGAAATGCAAAGGAAGAGAAAAGGTAGAGATCCAGAGGGATTAAAAAAAAAAAGAAGAAAAAAAAGGGGGGGTAATAGGAAGAAAAAGAGACACGGCAGTGCAGGAGAAGATAATCCATAAGAAAAGGCTTCAATACTTTATAGGGCGGGGGGCCGAAGCCCATTGTAGCCCTCCGTTGTGACAAAAATCATTCTGTCATTAGGCCAGAATTGTGCACTCAAGATTCAGTTGACTTCCTCTTTCAGTGACTCCATCGGTCTGATCCGCTGTATACCTCCGGCAGCGTCATTGGTAGCAGACAGGCGGAGGAGGTAACAGGTGGCAGGCTGTAACACGCTGTCACTTTGTCCCCTGCGAGGCCTCATAGGAGTTGAGGAGTCGATGCCAGTCGGACGTCCTCTCACTGCTGCGCTTGGTTCACCAGCTCCTCATCATCAGAACCGTCACAAAATCAAGAGCAACTAAATGAAATCTTCCTAACTGAAAATAGACTTACTTTGATTGTTTTCAGTTGGCTTTTTCCTTTCCATTGTTCCGGTCTGACTGCATGAATTCATGTAGTTCTGTCAGACTTTTTTTTTTTTTTTTCTTCTTCTTCATTCAGTCAGAAGTCAGTCTTTTTAACATTTCTGTTGTTGACATGAGCTTTCCCAGCCCAGCAGCAGTTCTGTCAAACTCCAGATTAAGTGCTGGCTCATTTTGACTGTCCAAAGCTCCAGCACATATTCTAACACACTTAAAACAAATGTGAGCTTCACCATAGTTCCCTCGGCAAGGCCCATCGAAAAATCTCTGCCCCATCTCATATCATCATCATCATCTGTCGTTTAGCTGGATTCAACTCTCGGACTCCAGTCCTCATATATATATATTTACAATTAGATTTTAAAAAACTAGAGGTGTTACATGCAACATTTGGCATCTTCTCAAGTCCCCACTTGTGAGTCTAAGTTGGTGTCCATTTTTTTTCTCCTTTTTTAGAAAAATATTAAACTGTCTTTTTTTGTCTTCAGTATAATGAAGCTTCTGATTGTAACAGAGACACAGAGAGAGGTGAGGGTGCAGGTGTAGCAAGCTCAGTGTGTGCATGATGATTTGTGTTGTGTGTGTAAATCGCAGTCTTGAATTCTGAGATGGCCGTCTTTGTAAAGTGTCTCATTATTGTTTACTGTAAGTGCAAATAGCTGCAATATATATATTTTTTAAAATCACAAAATTAGGCTTTCTGCTGCGTGTCGGCAGTTTACTGGCTGCATCGCTGCTCCTTTTTTAAATTAACAGCCAGCAGAACAAAGCAGTTCCTGTCTAGAGGTAGCTGTTAAGTGACCTTCTACACAGAGGGAAGTATGTTTGAGTGCTTAAGAGGGATTTTTCAGCCTTTTCAATATTCTGTTTAGAAGCTAGAACTGGAAGCGGTCTCAAAGTGCTGAATAAGAGAAGAGGATCACTTCCCCTAAAATGAAGAATAATGGTTTTAGATGTAAAGATTCTTCTTTACTTCATTCAATGAAAAGTTAAATCCCTTAAAAGTGGTGACCACATTTGATTTTTTTTACATGGTTTGTCCACTGAACACAGACCAGGAATGTTCTGACATTCTTTTAAGCAATAATCTGTGCATGGTAGTGTGTTGTGTCTGTTCTGTATTTGTGTGGTAAAGAGTTTCGGGAATGTTTTTGGGGAACGTTACCGAAGACCTTGTAGCATGTTTTGGCTTTATCCCTCTCTCTGCAGCTCCAAAAGGGGGGTGGGGGTGGGGATGGGGGAGTGACAGGCTGCAGGGAGCGTGTATGAGGGACACCATGAGAGGAAAGGGGGGGTTGTTGTCTTTACATCATAGCAGGACACAGCAGCGGCAAAACCTCTGACGGCTGCCCCCGACAGAGGGGGGCGGAGTGACGGGAGCAAAGTATGCATGCACTTTGATGTTAGGCAGATGGGTCTGTGGAGAGGAGAGAAGAAAAAAATAGATTGAAATGTGTTAATGCATCGTAAAAATACTTTGAATAAAAGGCAAGTTATTTACAACAAAGGTTTCCAGTCAGGCTGAAATTCATTTATATTAAAATTAAAGACAGGCATGAGAGCCAATGCTGATGAGACCAGTTCTCTCTTGACAGAGTGATCACTCAGTTTGTATTTCACACCTTGGTTTTGATCCATCACATCTTGTCGGTGGAGCGGTGACTCCAACACCAGAGTGTAATTTGGACAAAATGTATGCATCTCATCAGTCAAAACATACAGTGGCTTGCATATGTTTACACACCCATGCTAAAGTTGATTAAAAAAAATTGATTTTAAAGCCTTCATTCAAAAGATTTAGGAAAACAACTTTAAAAAAAAAAAAAAAAAAAGATACATTTTCTTTGTGAATGCATAATGTATTGTAAATAAATAAATGTTCTTCCTTAAAATACAGGGGGCATAAGTATACACACCCCTATGTTAAATTCCCATAGAGGCAGGCACATTTTTAGGCCATTAATTTCATGGATCCAGGATACAATGCATCCAGACAAAGTTCCCTTGGCCTTTGGAATTAAAATAGCCCCATGTATACCATGCCAATCCCTATGTATGGTGAAGGGTATGTGATGATTTGGGGCTATTTTTAAACCTATGCAAGTCACTGTATGTGGCTGTGTAGCCCTGATCCATCATACTGCCTATTACACTCCACTTACTCTCCTGTTTCCTTACCATTAGTCAAACAACAATTTGTGAATGGCACATACAAAAGTATTAAAATCTAGAATAAAGTATTAAAATAATTGACTAGCTGAGACTGATTGGTGAGAACACAAGGCAGTGATTGGTGATGTATATGTGTATGGTTTGGAGTTGATATACGTAGGTTTATGTTTGGGACAATAAAAAGGGATGAAAAACAAAAACTTGTCCGCAGGAGTATAATCTTTCATTTAACTGTGTTAATGGTAGAATTGCCTATTTATCTTTTTATTTTACTGATTGTTTTCAGTATTGTTTTGTTGTGTTTCTTTGCTTGGTTTTGCTTTAAACCTACCTCTTTTATTCCCTTTTAATGTTGTCTGTTATGTACTGTATTCTGTTAATTTGAAGAAGAAAAGCTGCAGACCTTCTGTAGCTAATGGGGACACTTGACTGTAGAGACTGTAGTGCTGCTCAGCAGTCCTGCTCTTTGCTTTCACCTTAGTATTGTTGTTAGACAGCATTTAGTGGCAGCCCTGAATGACATGCTGCTGAAATGATGTGCCATCATGAATGTTAGGTTCAATTAAAATCACTCGGACTCCTCAGAAACGTTTGCTACTTTACACCCACCATATCAAATATATGCTACATGTAAACCCACTGGCAGGAACGTACATCATGTCACCTGTGTGCATACATGCAAACAAAAACCAACCCACTCATAAAAAAAAAAAAACAAAAAAAAAACAACAAACTGCTACATACAGTAGCTCTACTAGAGGTTAGAAACAGGGTCCACAAGGTACCCAAAGGGAGAGCTGAACATTATCTCCCTCATCAAAAAGGCACAACAGAGGATGTGCTTCCTGCAGCACCTTAAAAAGTTAATCCTGCCAAAGACAATGATGGGGTACTTCTACATCACATGCCATCATGGATACCATCCTCATCTGCTCCATCACTAACGAGTCGCTGCTGTCACAGCCAAGGGCAAGGGCAGACTGCAGTGTATCATCTGCTCTACAAGGCCCAGGATCCTCACTGACAGACTCTTAACCCCACCCCCCACCCTTAGTCACTACACATTACATTAACACACATCCTGTACTATTATTGTTGACAATTTATACTCCTACAACATTTAAACTGTAAACTTTTCACATCCCCTGATCAATATTTTTGCACACCCTGCGGTAAAATGCACATCTCCCCCCCCCTTCTAAAATAGTTATAATGTAAATTTCTTATTTTGTTAGTGTCTTTTTATAGATTTTGTATTTTAATACATGTACTCTGTATTCATGTTGTTTGTTCAGTACTTTGCCATATTGTTTATTCCCTTTTTAATATGTTTTTTTGTTTGCACCAAATACACCAAGGCAAAATCGTTGTAGTAATACATATGATCCTAATTCTGATCAGGGATAGTGTTTGTGCAGCTCAGTGAGATGCCTTTGCCAAAGGTGCAGTGGCTGCACAAAAGATGTGATTTTATGGACGTAAAGAGTTGACTTCTACTAATCATCTATAAGCAATGGGAAGCTGTTTTGTGGGAAAAATCTACTTTACTCCATCCCAGAGTCTAGAACTAACCTGGATGGCTGAGCCCAGAGTTACAGCCAATGGACAGTGCCAAAGATAAAGCAGAGCTTATACATTTATTTAGGGAGGTCCTAAACCATCATTCAGCATAAAGCCAATTAAAAAGGTATACATTTGTGACACCGATCGGATCAAATTTTGCACCAGAATGATATATGTTGAGTTCACAAAATGGGCGTTTGCAGTATATTCTACATATTAATCAGCGCATACTCACTGCTGTCAGTGCCAACGCATCTTACCCTTAGTCTCTTAATGCCAGCGCGGGTGATCTGCTGGCAGTCATAGAGCTCGATACGATCCAGACTATGGCAGTTCTTAAGGTGCTCCAGCGAGGCGTCTGTGATCAGGGGGCAGTTGTCCAGCTCGATCACCTCCAGACGGTCGTGAGCGCAGGGGCCACTGCCGAGGTGTCTGATGCCGTCATCGGTGATCAGCTCACAGTGAGACAGACTCTACCAGAGTACCAACACAGGAGCTCCATTACTCAACTGTCTGCTAGAACAAGCTGTGATGTAGTGCTTGTCAATACTACAGGAGTGGCAGCCATACACTCACCAGGACTTGCAAACGAGGGCAGTGGATAGACAGCTGGATGAGTGTACCATCTGTGATCTGATGTAAAAAGAAAAAATGTCATAACTGTAGTCTTCATGCAACAGGTGAAACAGTATTTGTGTATTATTCGGACTGTTTATTTACCTGGACACATTCTTCTAAATCCATCTTTTCAAGCTCGTGACAATTCTGCAGCAGATAAAGAGACAATAAAACAGAGAGAAACAATATCATCTAGTGTGTGAAATGTTGGAATTTAGTTTTAAAGATGTTTTAGGAATAAAACAAATGTGACATCAACTTCAAAATATTTAAACCTGTGAGCATAAAGTCATGCAACCAAGTAGATGCCACACTCACCCTTGCTAATGTAGTGAAGCCCACATCTGTAAGCTGAGAGCAGCGAGCCACTTCTAATATTCTAAAAGGACAAAGAGGAGCAGAGAGTTATATTGTACAATGGTATCACTTAAAGTCACTTTTTGGGACTTCAACTGGATCTAGTGAGGTTTGAGATAATCTTATTTTAAATTTTAATATTCTTCACCATCTCCATTATAATCTTAATATTTACTGCAGGATTAAATAACTAATCAAGTTTTTATGCTAATTATGTTACAATGACAAGCAAATCCATCCAAGCAATTTTCAATTCAATTCAATTTATTTATAGTATCAATTCATAACAAGAGTTATCTCAAGACACTTTACAGATAGAGTAGGTCTAGACCAGATAGAGTAGGTCTAGACTACACTCCAGAATTTACAAGGACCCAACAGTTCTAGTAGTTCCCTCCAGAGCAAGCAACAGTGCGACAGTGGCGAGGAAAAACATCCTTTTAGGCAGAAACCTCGGACAGACCCAGGCTCTTGGTGGGCGGTGTCTGACGACCGACCAAGCAAGACATTTAAATCTTAAAATAAGGCTAAAAAAATTGTTTGCAAGAAATCAAAATTCTGTAAGAGAATAACACCAACTAAGTTAAAGTTTCACCCATTTCGGAAGTCTTTTAAAGAAAAAGGTACAACATCAGTTTGCCAGGATCAAGATTCAGAGAACTTTTCTTGAAATCAACTTAAGTACAAGTAAAAATTCTTCACAGGATAAGGTGGATAATGACTTAGCAAGTAAAACGAAAAAGATTTTCAGACTAAATGGAAAGAAATTTTTTTAGGGTGTCTTGCGGGAGCTGGATAACGGTTGAGTTCAGAGTGAGGGTGTGTGTGCACATTTACCTGAGGCGAGGGCAGTTCTGTCCCAGGGCGTGCAGGATGGCGTCTGTGATATTAGCACAGCCCGATACACAGAGAGACTGCAGGCGGTGACAACCCCGGCAAATTGTGATGAGGCCCTCATCTGTGATCTGCTGCTTAAAGAAAGAGTGTATTTGTGTGTGCCGGGGGGGGGGGTCGCCTAAATCCCAAACAATTGTAAGATGTGAAAACATAGCAACTTTTCCTGCGCTCACTGGTAACTTTCCATCAAACGCAATCAGTGTGTGACTTGACATATATTCATGTACCCTAACACCCAGCTCATGAAAGCAATTTCTTTTCTCCTGCATTTTCTGTTTTAAGTATTGCTCTATGGAGATCAGGCAGAGGAAGAACAGGTGAGAAATAGCTAAGCAAGAGAAAAGGAAGAGGAGGAGGAGCAGCGACTCGGACAAGATGAGACGATGAGCTCCTGAGGTGTGAGGTGAGGAGGAGATGAAGAGAGGGAGAAGGAGGATGACAAGAGCATTCAGGTGGTGATGAAGGAGGGACCTTTTACTATACACCAGAAACTAACCACCAGTGTTTGTGTACTTTGTCAAAAGTCCAGATGCAGGGGTTTTCTAACAATGTTTGCAGAGATGCATTCCATTTAAACAATATGAAATGGGACTACAGAAGGTTATTGAAATTGCAAAAACTGTTTTGCAGGATTAATGTGATTCATCTTCTAGCACGGTTAAGTGTACTTACTGAGCATGTCTGCAAGTTTAGTGTGACCAGCTCTGGACAGTGACCCCCGATATGCTTCAGAGCCTCATCCTCGAGCTACGGAAGAGATTCACAGAGGAAAGAAAACAGTCATCTGAAATTAATCTGCACTTCTTAAATATATAATCAAGCAGACTAAGATTTTCCCACCAAACCCCTTTACTGTCACTGATTTAAAAGGATGTTCATTATGTTCTCTTGGCATCACGCAATACAACTCAACAGCACGACAAATCATCCTCTGGCAACTGACGGTACATGTTATTAAATAAATGATCTGTGACATCTTCATCAAAATACTTGGTTGTATTTCCACACTGTAGTGTTGACTAGAACAGGATAGTGTTACATATTAATGCGTTCACATTTGCTGTAAACAGTGTCTGGCATGCCCTTTCACAAACAAAAACATCCTCTGTTACACGGGAAGTGATGCATGGTATGTTTGCGGTAGCAGCAACTGTGTTCTATTGGAATGAGAATAAGAGGAACTTGGTAGTTAGTGTGATGAGCGAGTGCATGTTGAGCAAAAAGAACTAATAAAAAAAAATAATAATAATAAAAAAAACTAGAAAGCCCCTAAGAAGTCCCCAATGGAACCAAACAATGTTTGACAAAAGAGGTTGCCTTCAGATTTATCCAACTAAATTGTACACTGGATTAAATCATCTGGAAGTCATTATGCTCTAAGCACCTACACCATCAGCCATTGGTCTGAATCTCCAGGTCATACTAAGCGCACACCATACCTGTGTGCATCCCTTGAGGAAAAGGCCTTTGAGTCCAGGACAGCACCGCACCAGGGCCTGGATGCCATCCTTGGTGACCTGATCACACCAGGAGATGTTGAGTTGCTCCAGCAGGGGACAACCCTCACTGACAGGAGCAAATTAGAAAAAGGACAGGTGAGAGGTAGGAAAATAAAAAAAATAAAAAAGCTAGAAAAAGACTGCAAAAGAACAGCAATTTTGAACAACCCACATACAAAATCAAATGCATAACATTTAAGTATTTACTTTTACGTCATTTGTGACTGGTGTAGGTTTAACAGAGGAAATCAATGAGGGATGATAGGTTGTATCAGAGGGTGTTGAATAAGGATTGTATGTTCATTCGAAGTATGCATCACAACGTTGACCCTACTCACCTGAGAGCTTTGAGTGACAGGTTGGTGATTGAGGTACAGGAGGCGAGGTCCAGGTGCTTCAGTTTTGGGCAGAACTTACTGAGGCTATTACAGGTGCTGCAGAAGAGAAAAGACAATGAGCGTTTTGAAGAAGAAGTGGCATTATGATACACTGGCATCCCAGAATAACACACATACCTGTCAGTGATCTTGGTGCAGCCGTTCAGACTAAGCAGCTCAATGTTCCTGCAATTCTGCGAGAAAGTCCTACAGAAAGAAAACAAAGTCAATCAGAACTTGTCGGTTTCGCTCTCCCCAGGGTCTGAACTTAAACTTGAATTTCTGTCAGGCCAAGTTCTCGACAAATTCACCTCAGGGCACTGTCACCCACACCCAAGCAACCCCGCAGGCTCAGCTTCCTAAGAAACCCCCCACATCGCTTTGAGATGTTCTCCACCACCCGGCCCTGCAACAAAAAAACAAATCGGCTCAGCCTGCAGTGTATATTTCTACACCTCACACCTTTAATGTAATGACACATTATAATTGTGAAGGGAAAAGTACACAGCAAAGATCAAAGTTACAGGTAAGAGTGGATCAGATTTACTCACCTCAATGTCCCTCTGAAAGTCAAAGAGGTCGATTCGTTGCCAGTTGCTGCCATCCAACGCCAGAACATTCCAGGACTGAGAGCAGGGAGGGAGAAACAGGCATTTAGGGTCAAGTTTGCTCTCAAACATACCACAGAAACACACACCAAAACACACAGACAAAACAAGCACAGTCGCGCAGACATGCATACACATTTACACCTTGTGAACACAGACTCACCCGTGAGACCTGGGCACAGCGACAGAGTGTCACCACATCCAGAAAGGAGAAGATTCTGGAAGACAGACAGGGACGGTTTAGAGACCTTGATCCCCGCTGCCAGAAGCTTCCTCTTTGCACTAAACTGACCAACTCAACCCTGCTTCAGCTTTCACTTACAGCACAGGGGTGGGAGCCAATCAGCTAATATTGTCTTTGACTGTTGGCAGGATAAATGGTTTACTCAAAGTAGGGTCCTGGCGTGGAAGACACACAATCTGATTTTAACTAACAGAGGTTGAAACTAACTATAAGATCCCTTAAATGCAGCAACAACTGTATAAGGGTTGAAGCAGAGACGCAGTGAGTCCCAGTACAGCCTGCGAGCCTCACAAATCAGGGCACTGAACCTGGCCAAGCAGCACAGAGTGAGCAACACAGGCAGCTTGGCTGACAAGGCCGAGGTTTGAGTTATGGCCTTCCTTTTCTGTTTGCTCAGAGGATCTCGTTTTTTTTTGTGTGCCTGAACTCAATTTGAATGCTTTATAGCCTCAGGTATCTGTTTTTAATTGCAGTTTGTGAATTGGGAAGAAGAGTAGGGTGGGGAATGAGGGGAAACTTGCATCCAGGTGGTTAGTTTAGTTGAAATATTTGTTTAAGGGCAAGTGAGCATACAGTACATTATCGTGAGATGCGCAATGTGTGTGTTTGGGAGTTGCAGAGGGAGGAGGGTGGTGCAAGGCAAATTGTGGCTCTGTGAATGAATGGATGTGCTGACTGGGAGAGAAGCCAGGGAGGTAAGTATGCAACATGCCATTTCTGCTTGCAAAAAACCCTACAGATATTCTGATTTAAGGGTACTGAAATGTCACTCACCGTAGCAACAGCTCCTTAGGCAGCTTCTTATTGATGGCCGCCTCATCACTGTTTGTGAACATCTAAAAAAAAAATTAAAAAAAAAGGGTGCAGAGAATAATATTAATCCTGGCAGTTTTAACACAGCCATTGGCCCCTCCATCCACTCACCTCTGTCAAGGATGGCCCCAGCATATAAACAAAGATAAATGATCTCATCATCTGAGATCGATTCAATGTAAAGTATTGGAAAACACTGGGGTGACTGGAGATAAAGCAGCACAGGAGACTGGGATTTGTGTCTTCTAAGCAAAATCAACAGAATAGGACTTTGTACTGTCGACTACAGAGCTGGGATGGCCTCTGCTTTCATATCATCTTTTCTGCATAGATATTCTCGCCGTACCTCCGGACTGCGTTGTTTACACTGTTAAATAAACATCAGCGTCCACATCAGCATGTACTGAGAGTGTACACTGGAACTGGTTACAATATGTCATTTGGGACTCTCAAAATTGCTCCAGATTCTTCAAATAATCAACAGGTTCCCACACAAATTACTGCATGCTGTGTAAGCGCAAAAACTAGCCTATAATCCACAGAAAAGGCCTCAATACATAAAAGAGAAAATAAATTAGCATTTATTAAGACCCAGCTACACACTCACTCACTTACTTACTTACTTAGATGACTCAAGGGTTCCCATAATTTGTGGAAATTGATACTCTGCCAGATTGCAAAATATAAGACGTTCATACAATGACGTTTGGGTGGATCTACTCAGTCACAACATTGCAAATGAAGCAACATCTGGCCAAATCCATTATCCTCCATATGTTTGGAAAGATAAATCTAAACCTGTGACAGGGTAATTGAGAGGTGGGGGCTTTAGCGTGTAAATAAAAAGCGTGCATGCTATTTACAGGAGGCAAACATCTGTTAAAAGTAAAAAAAAAAAAAAAAAAGTACAAATATGAAGCTTCTCAAAATAAACGAAATGTTTATTTGAGTCATAAAATAAATAGTGAATGGGTCCTGGAGTTCACTGTGCGCTATTTTGATTAGGTGTCTATCTTAAAACCTAATTTACAACATTTTGATGGAGACAATTAAACTTATTGATCAGCTCAGGAAAACAAATGACAGGTCTGCCTTTTCAGAAATCCAGTCATCTCCAGGTCAAAGCCCCTCCATTTCAGTCTGGCGCACGCACTCACACATGCACCTTTCTGGCCAGATAATCTAGGGCCAATTCCAAAGAACCAGATGTGCATGGTCAACGGGCATAAACCGTCCCCTTTTGTAATCAAACATAAAATAAACCTGATGCTGCATGAATGTGAGCATTATGTTTTCTCCACTGGTCAGTTATTGCCAGTGAGGCATGAGAAAAAAAACAACAACAAAACTGGGTGAGCTGTAACCTCCAGCTAAAGCAAAAAAAAGAAAAGAAAAAAAGTCATAATACATTTAGGAAAAACTCTTATGTATGTTGTTTACTGGAAAAAAAGAAAAGAAAAAAAAAAGAAGAAAAAAATGGTTCAGATATTTAATTTATCCTTCCCCAAATCCATATATGTAGTTAATATACCTATGAGACAAGCCATCAGCAATTAACAGATTATTTTTGGCCTACAGTTTAAAATGTAACAAATCTTACATCAATACAAACAATTATACAATACAATTATACACAACGTAGTGGTAATGTCAATCACAATATGATTTTTATTTTCATATTCTTATGAATTGGGGAAATATAATAAGGACTTATTAGATAAGATACACTATTGATCTCCAGCAAGGAAATTCTGTTGTCACAGCAGTACAACAGAAGTAAACAAAGAAAGTAAGAAAAAATAATAAAAGGAGGTACATGAAGTAAAATAGAATAGAAACTATAAACTAGACAGAATTTTGGAGACAGATGACGCGATAAGTGAGTGGTGCTAATAAAGTGACAGTGGTGCGATTAATAGTAGCAGACTCATTAATGCCTGTCTACTTTTCAGAGGGCTGTCCTTTGTGTAAGGCTAGTAACAGATCACTATCTAGAGCAGATCAGTAAAACTAGACAAAATTTAAGAGGACATTTCTGGAAATGCCTATCAAAATAAAACTGTCCCTAGCACACAATGTAGCAATTGGGTTTGGCCACTGTGTATTTTTGAAGACCTACAATAACTATTTCATCTTTATGGTCAGACTTCTTATTTAATTAGCCTTCTGAACTAACTATTGAAATAACCTAATAGGGTGTAGTGTGTTTTTATCCCATATCCTTCAACTAAAGTGCATGGATAGATTCTATTACATTTTCATCAATAATAATTCACCAACAAATAGTTAACATTGTCCCCGACAAAAAAAAACTAAGAAATTTAAATCACATATTTACATTACAAACATGCTTAAAAAAACTGACATTTTCCACTGTAACAAAATATACAGTATATGCAACTTCAAAATAGGATTTCAATAAAAAGGTTTCTTATGGACTGCCTGCATGGTGACCAGTTTATAATAAAAACACTAGGCTAAACCAAACTGTATCACATCCATCATATTGGTTGTACATTTTCCAACAAAGTTACAAAATGTTGCTGTTTAAGATTAGCACCTTTCTCAGACCAATTGTTATATTTACTGACTAGGCCTAATAGGTTCATACACAGGCATTGCACTTTTTTTGCCCTTTCTGCACTTCTGGTTGGACGCAAACTGCATTTTGTTGTCTTTGTATTTGTAACCTACTCTGCACAATGACAATCAAGTTGAATATAATCTAATACCAACATTCAGTCTATGTATTAGACTTGTATGGACTTATAGTGTCTACGTGTCTTAAAGAAATTGTGTTGGCGCAGGGGCTGTAACTTTTTAAATCTACAGTGTCAAAATGGACAATTTAAATCACCTTCCACTAAAAGCCAGGAAGACTGGTAATTACTCCGGTTTAAATAAAAGCTATGGCGCAGGTACCTCCTCAACAGGAATCTAATAGCAATTGTGCTTTTATTTTAAAGTCAAGGACGTACCACTTCCGGTTTTCTCCTGACCCAAATCCGCTTAACTTGACACAGCAGCTCTACCGTAGTCGGGCCAGAAGGTAACGGCCTGAATCTTTTGAGTTGTCAGCTGTTGCACTGTTAAAAATAAATGAAACCACACACAAATCCCACGCTAGCTGGAGATTAAACACCACAAAGAGTCCAGGCTACACAGCCCAATGTCACCGGCCGGATATAGACAAGTTTTCACCAAAATATTTAGCTAGGCTACGAACGCTTGCGGCTGCGACATAAAGTTTGCATAATGGTAAACGCTACAGAACTAACAGTAGCTTAGTGTGTACATGTGGCCCTTCTGCTATCTGTATGGGTTATGGTGTGTGTTATATTGAGCCAGTCTGGGCCTATTTGTTGATCGTTTCTCTGCTATCACGGGGTGCATGGCAGACAAAACCCAAGGCCCCCACAACCGCAGCGGCCATGAACATGATGCACAACAATCCTGCTCATCAGACAAACCAAAAAAAGTATAAAAAATAAAAAGAAAAATCACATCCCAGCAGACATGGCGACAATTTTAAAACAGCTTCTTAGAAAATTGAAGGAACACATTTATTTTCCTGGTAAATGATGCATGTCTCAGCTGTGCTCGACGTGCTCTGTAGCCTCAGTGTCTTTGTTTTGACGGCGCAAAGTGAAGCGAGGATAACAGTTTAGGACCCTAAAAAGCCTCAATTTTGGATGAATAAATAACGCGATAGGTTTGGTAGAAAATACCGACGTAAGTCCTTACTGAAATAACATGCCATGCCAAGGCTATGTTTGATTTTTACAAAACAGCGTTTGACTTAATCCCAAACATTGACTGCGGAAGCTGCAACAGCCTCACCATAAGCGCAGTTTTACACTAAATACAACGACAGTCACCATGTAGGCCCGTGTCCTAACGTGTTTAACAGCTACGTTGAATGTGTGTCAATGACTGTCAGGTAATATTAATGGTCAACTCACCTCAAACCGACTCCGCGAAACACCATTTACCTCCTTCCCCATGTCGGACGCTGGTTACCGACTCAATGAATTCGGTGTAGACGAAGTAAATTGCAGATACGGGCCCTCTTCCTGCCGATTCCCCTCCACGACTATCATGCTACCGTCCTCTCGGTATGCTCCTGGGTGCAATGTCGTTGTTTTTCGGCCTGTAAAACAAACGGCAAGACCTCTTGTTCCTGATATAATAGCTCCAGGCAGCAGCAAGCCAATCAACCAGTTCTCTTATCTGCTCGCTTCGCAGTCACCTCCTCCTCCCCCTACAGGTTTCCATCCATCCACACAATAGCCTTACAGGAATAGGACCTGACGCCTAAAATGGAGCTGGTAGGCTACAACCCCTACATCACTTAGAAATAATAAATATAATGAACCTGCGCTGATATATATATTGCCCAAGCACAAAAAACGACTGCTTGCTACCCGGCCTACTGTTGGCTGGTCCTTCGTGTGGGCCGAGTAGCCTAAAGCCCAGGAGCAAAGATATCAAAATGGGGTGTCAGCCTTTTGACAACCCTCGTAGCACGAACACCTGGCTAGAGGCAACAGGATTCATGATAGGCTATGAGATTAATAAAATAAAATAAAAGGTTTGATCCCAGCCATATATTTTAACACCACAATGCAAATTAGATTACGACAATAGGCCTACACAGCCTAGTTAATGCTTTCCCCGATATAGCCGAAATAACAAATAGCATGTATGTCAAATATGTAAAAATGTAATTTCCACTTGATGGCCATCCGATGAAGTGTGAGCCAATTAAAGCGTTCATAATTTTTGTCATAATAAGATTTGTGTACTATAATGGCCACAGGAGCGAAACATTTGCCTCTTGTGACACATTTGCCATTTCAAATTGTATTAACTATATTCTATTGAATTTCTTTACCTCAAACATACATTGTAACTTGTTATTACTATAGACAGTTAAAGAAATTACTGTGGGAAACGCCACTTTCTTCTTTCTCGTTGATCACGCCCCAGTGAGACAGCAGAGCCAATCAGCATCCAGGGCGGCAGCTCGTCATAATGCGTAATCACATTGGCAACGCTTGACGGTTCAATGCCAAAATAACGTTTAACTTTTTTTTTTTAATTATTATTAAATTTATAATGTGTTTCCCGTGTTTCTTTCTGAGTTAGTTGAAATTGCTTTTTGATTGAAACTATCATGCTGTTTTTAGAAATAAATAGAATGCAATATATAATGTCGTACTTGTCTTTTGCCGCTGTAATAAAAGGCCTGTAACAGCACAAATCTAGTACCAGTGACTCTAGTTACCATTATAAACTTGACTTGGCTCACCATATAAAGTATCTAGTAAAGAGTAAATAGATTGCTAGTGTATATTACTTGTTCAACTAATTTATGTTTATTGCATGATGAACCTTTTTTTTTTTAATTTTGTTTCCAAAACCAACTTAAATTAATTAAATTTAAATTGTATATCCTTGTTTCCACTCTTCCCTGTAAGTCTGTTTCCTACTAGACCTAACTTGTGACTTGAGACAAACATAATGCTTTTTGTCACAAAAATATTTTGTGTTATATCAAAAAGTAGCCCCCATACAACTCCACACTTCTCCCACTCTATTAAACTCTACAATCCATCTACTCACGCAGAAGGACAGACATGGGGTAGCCTACATGGGGGTATCTCCAGCTGTCTTTTTAGCCATTTTCAGCTCGGTTTGGGTTCGCATCTTATCAACCGTTAACTGATTACTTTTGGCATGTGTATATTTTGACTTTGTACCTGTTAACATGTTCACATTTCTGACATTGCGAAGGTTTGGTTTTTGCACCTTTCCGATAACCTTTTGTTTATTTGCACTATAGGCCTACTCACTTTCAGGGCCCAGGGGCAGTTGCCTACTTTGCCTGTTGGTAATACAGCCTTGCCATGTTTATAATTTAAAACCCACCATGATCCTGATAGCCTACTTCCATTTTCTGGTGAGATCGATGCTGTGTATTCTTTCATTCAAATGAAAATCATATTTAAAATATTTTCTTGTTATGACTTGTGCAGATTGATATCTCTTTTGCGATGATGGCGCGCTACCACGACCACAGTAGGCGGGCTGTGTGTAGCGATAGGTCGTTGCTATGATACGCCAAAGATTGACAGTGTTCCGGTTTCCGGTTCATTCCGCTGTGCGCGCAGAAGTTGCTAGTCACAGGAGCCACAATGGCGTTTGTAGTCTCCTTGAGATAGGGCTGTGGATGATATTAAATCCACTAGCATCGCCCTAAATATAGGCCTGGTTGATTCCCAGAGCCATTGATAATAAACTGGAACATCTACTGCACACGAAAATACTATGATTTCTAATCAATATTGAATTTATAGGGGATAAAACTTACATTAAAGGGAACATGTAAACAGTACCAACCGGGTCAAGTTTTCATTTTATTCGAGAAACGAGCGTCTTTTAATGAAGGCATTTGCTTGTTTCTGAATGCTAAGACCGTAATTCTGTGGAATAAAAGCACCTTTACTTAACTTGGCACCGGACAAGGACACCTTTCACAAAGGGACTTTTTCTTTTTTACGAGTCAGCTCGCTAGCCGCCGAGCATTGGCTAGCGGTGCTAGCTAGCTAAATTGAGACGGATACGACACCACAATGCTCCGATGTTTGGTTGGGATCTTTTTCACCCACTGACTAATTCAAAGTACATACTTTACAGCACTGGAGAACCACCTTGGCATTTTTCTGCTTTGACGAACTATGTTGTCGACCTCAATAGAATGAATTGGCGTTGAGGAGGACTGGACGTGAGCGGCCTGGTGTGTTTATTTTGTGTATTTTCTTGCCTTTTTTCTGCTTAGTAACATTTTTGTTTTGGCATTTGAAGTAGCTACTGTTTTCCTGTGAATGAATTGCCTGGACCACCGAGGCCAAGTCGCAGGAGAGGTACCGACGCCGGCGTGAGGGATGCCTGGGTCGGACCGACACCATGGGACCAAGAGGAAGCCGGAATCTAGCACCAGCGGTGTGCCACACCATACCCAGGCCTCGACTCGTACCTCTGCGGGAGACAAGACAAGCAAAGATGGCAAGGTGCAGGTAAAAGCTTCAATGTCCTCTTCCTCTTCAAAACGCAAACGGCATAAATCAACCAAACATAATCGGGAATCCTCGGCGGCACCGGGATCCGAAGATTTTACCCTCGGCGAAACGGCGCCACCTGGTGTCAACACGGTTAAGCCTCTGGTGGAGTACGACGATATCAGCTCCGACTCGGACACTTTTTCAGACCCACCGTCCTCAAGGCCTTCAGAGAGGGGGGGCGGGGACCGACTGGAGCCCTCACCAGATTACGATAGAGACAGTGTCGACGGTAGAGAGAACAGGGGCCACAGACACTCCCGAAAAAAGTCTAAGGACCCTAACAAAGTTAAAGACCCTGGAAATGGTGAACGTGGGTACAAGAAAAAGAGCAGTAAAGACCGCGAGAAAGGGAGTTCTGGAAAGAGCAAGGAGAAGGCTGTCTCCTCAGGCCCCTCATCCAAACGCCCGGCCCAGCCAGAGGTTGAGTCTAAACGTGGGGAGCTGATGCTCTCCACCCAGGTACAGCCTGCAGCCAGTGTAGGTAGCACTACTTCCTCCACATCCTCATCTCGCAGCAAGGAAAGCAGTCGCTCAGGGAAGGCACGCAAAGACAAGCAGCAGCGGAGAGAGGGCCGAGTGGAGCCCAGCCGCAGCTCCTCCCAGAGAAACCGTGCAGACAGGAACCACCGTAAGTCCTCCAAGAGCCACAAGTCAAGCCCTAAGGGCAAGTCTTCGAGTAGAGTTAGCCCTCGCAGAAAGGGCCCCAGCTCTGCTCTTTCGCCCAGTCCCAGAAGAGGTGCTGGCAGCGAGAGTCCACAGGGCAGTGGGTATGGGCAGCAGGGGGATGACAGCTACTCCAGGCGGAGGGTGGCCCAGCAGAGCCCCAGTCCTTATGGGGATATGACCCGCCGCAGCAGACAGAGATCAGACAGCCCGTACGGCAGCAGACACAGGTCCTCCAGCTATGAGAGGGACAGCAGCCCTTACTCAAGGAGACGCTCCATCAGCCCCTATGGCACCCGCAGGTCCTCCAGCACCAGCCCCATGTCTCGGTGAGTATATGTTGCAGGGCAGCCTTAACATCTTGGAAAATATGTTCCATAGCTTTTGCTGTTGATAGGGAAATGTAGAATATCAGACAAATTTACCCATTAAGCCATCTTTAGTAGTGTTTTGCATAGCCACACACACCTAGCAAGTCAAATTAAGGGATGATAGGTTGTGGCAAGAGAGGCAGCTTCAGACATTTTATTTTGCAGAGACTTTAGTATCCATGTTTACATTTAAGTTGTACAGTAGATCTAAGCCATGGTTCTCTTCAAAGGAATATTAAGGTAAAAACCTGGCATCTGGTTGTGAGAACACTTAACATGGTTTTATAGATAATAAGATATACTGTGTTCATATTTTCCCATAATCATACAAAGCCAGTCATCATTTCCAGTTGCAGTTCCAGTTTCCAAAAAGATAGCAGTGAGTGAGTCTGGGAAAGTCTTCAAAATCCCATACATTTTCTTAAGTAATATGTCTGGTCATTCAAATATTTTCATTAAATGACAAGTACATTAGCATATATCTGTGATTGGAATGGAGTCAAAGCAAACTACGAAATTAGACAAGGAACCAGCGTATTTCAAAGTTTTTCAAAGAGCAAAGCAAAGTTTTGAGAGCAACCGTTAATTTGTTCAATTCAGCTTGTTTATATCTATATTAACTTCTGTTAGATTCCATGTCAAAAGGCCCACATGGTTTTGTTTTCATTATATGTGATCAATTGCCATTTTATTTCGTGATTGAAGTAATAATAAATATAAAGCAATTTAAAAATAATAAATAATATTAAAATATTTTCAAAAAGCATGCAACATGTTGTATCCTATTCTCTGACTTCATAAATTAAATGTATTTGGCATTGTTTATGGCATTTAAAATAAAAGTTTAATTTTTTTATTTAGACGCTCTGGCCGCTCCAGGAGTCGCTCCCCTCTGCACTACTCGTCTTCTCGTCGCTCCTCCTCTCGTTCCCGTAGCAAGAGGCATACTTCCTCTGTTGCAGCGGGGTCAAGCTGCCACAGCAACCGGCCAACTAGCCGCTCTCCTCCCTCCTCTCGCCTGCCACTTAACTCCAGCCTGGGAGCAGAGCTAAGCCGCAGGAAGAAGGAACGGCAGGCTGCAGAAGCCGCTGCTCGTGCTAGTGGTGGTGGTGCTTCCCCTCCTCCACCACCACGTAAATCTGCAGGCTCCTCTTCTTTACAGCCCATTAAAGCCGTGGCTCCACAGCCGGAAAGAGACACGGCTTTAGCAGAACCTCAGCCCCCACCACCTGCGCCACTACCCCAGGATGATCCCAACGGTGAAGATCAGGTGACTGCACCTCTACCTTCCTCTTCCACCTCCTCCCCTGCACCTCCTCCTCAGCCCTCTCCATCTCTGCCACCCGGTTCAGCCATCCAAGTTCCTCCACCGCCACCTCAGGCAGAAACAAGTATTCAGCCTCCTACACCCTCAACCACATCCCAGGCCAAATCGCCAGCTCCGGTTCCTACACGCAGCCCTCTCCGCCAGATCCCGTTCCACAAGACGTCGACTCTGCCTCTCCTGCCTTTACCACCTGCACTGCTGGGAAACGCTCAGGACAGGTGAGTACCCCCCAACTGGGATACAGACATACAGTATATGTGGACATTAGACCCAGTGCATGCACATCTCTACGGAGTAGTCACATGACATTTACAGTACATACATCATATGAAATAATCGTATATCATCCAATATGATACAATTTGAAAATGAATTCCAATATGGCAATATAAAGTGAAAATGAAAATCTTTAAGTTGAAGTTAAGATTTTGGAATGTTACAAACACCAACACAAAAATTTGGTTAAATGCATTAAGCAATTCTTTAATAAAAGAGAAACTTTCAACATTATATCCGGTAAAAGATAGTCAGATGGTGTTTTGGCAGGGGCATTAAGTCAGACTTAGTGGTGAGCGAAACTCAAGCAAAGGGCCGAAGTAGCGCACTTTTTACTTTATCAGGCAATACAGGTAATCTGCCGTAAAACTTTCTGATTATCGTCCAGGGCTGATATCCCTACTTAAGACATTTTAGGACATTACTTTAGATATAGTAACTTGTGGTGGTATTATTTATGCCTACTTTGAGCCCAATTTAGACCAAAGATTTGCAACGAGACATGACCATTTTAGAACTTTGCAGGGAAAGGTTGCAGCGGTCTGAACTGGCCCTTCTCAGCTCGACTCAAGCCACCTAATGGTGGCGCCTGCAACTCAGCTTGTCATAGACGTCACGTTTCAACAGCCAGTAGCGAAGTTCACTGGTCGAAATGGCGGAGTTTTGGATGGAGGCTTAACAAGCGCCCTCAAGTTAGATAGAGAATGACTGAAGAGAGGGAGTGGCTTTAAAACAAAGCAGTGAATCGGAGAAATAAAACGTTTTTCGCCATTTTATCACTATTGGAAATACAACTGTAGAAAGTATCTCATTATCACTATCATCATTCATATTTTAAGACGCTACAAAAAAGCCTGAAAACTTAGAAGTTATAAATCAAATGAGAATCAAAGTCATTAAAACATTTTGTAATGACTTTGATTTTAATTTTACGAGCTGACTGCATCAACAACGCTACTACTGTCTGTAAGTTTTAAACCGCTCTCCCTTCTCTTCATTGAAGCCTCTGTTTACAGGTTTGTGGTAATGCGCAATATGCTTTAGGTGCCAAAAAAGTCTGTTTGATACAGCCAATTTGTTTGGTCGTGGTCAAACAATTGTGGCAGAGAATTGTGATATACATTATAAGCAAAATTATAAGAAAAATGCCTAATGGCAAGTCTGGTTAAAAGTGATACCCTCAATTTCCCTCTGTGGCTAAAGCCTGCAGAAAAAACTTAGGATTTTGTTGGTGGCACTTTGCCTGCTTCTCTATTTAATTACCCTGGTACACATGGTCACATTAATTTTCCTGTAACTACTCTGTAGCTACAGTTCTGAACTGCTTGATTGTAATTTGGTTCAATTGGCACATCAGCATGAAAATCATAACATTCTTTCAGAAATAAGCATTAATGTTGTCATTTTACTTATATCCTGTATGTTGAGCCCCTATGGTCAACATTGCTATAAACATTACCATAAACAAAGAGTAAGAGCCACCTGATAACTTTGATCATAGATTATCACAAAGCTCCTGTTAATGTTAGGTTGCTTTCACACTTGAGCAGTTTGGTCCATTTTGACCGAATCCTGGAGCGTTTCCTCGCTTCGTTTGGCGTGGTGTGAAAGCTTATTGGAAGAGTTCATTTGAAGCTCACTAGAGTTTGGTTCACATCAAGTGAGAATGCGAACCGACCCAAATATAGGAAGTGAACCAGAATGCAGTGCATTGACGAGCAATTTCAACCTTGCACACAATTTGCGGGCTTATATATGATTTAAGGGATAATAACTTTTCAAATTGATAACCTATTATGACCGTACATCGCTAATTGTCTGCGTGACAAAAAAAATCAAAATCTCTCTCTTTCTCTCTCATATCAGTGCCCGCCCTCTCCTTCACTCGCTGTCTTGTTAGCTGCTCATATTTTTCGCCTTCTTCTATAATATTAGAAACACTACAACAAAACCAAAAATGTTATAAATTAGGTGTTTCTGACACCAGGAAGTGTGAGCGAGTTTCACTCAAACAAGCGACTGTTTCAACCGTATGACATTTGTTTACAAAATTTGGCATTTGACAAAGTCTCAATGCAAACAGAACTAATGAAAAATGCTACAATGTTGCAACTTCACCCCTGAATCTCACCAAGTCTACCAAACTGTAGGTGAAAGCACCCTAAGGCTCATGCTCTTTTCTTTCCCACCTATAGAATTGCATGAGTGAGCTGGGTAAAATATGGTGTTTTGGGTACACATTCAAGGAGTGCATCTCCAGTACATATCCAGTATGTGCTTCTCTTATGTCTCTTTAATCAATTATACTTTTCTCTAAAACGCTTTTGTATTTTGCACCGTCAGTCCAAAGAAGTCCACCCCTCCTCAGAGGCCATCTAGGAAGGAGAAGGAAGTTCGCAGCCGGACGTCACTCATAGACCTTCCTTTACCGCCCTGCTTGCCTGGAGGTGACGCCTCACCCCCACAGTCCCCCATGCGCCAGGCCACACCGCTACCCCAGACAGTCCTTAAGAAGAGACCAAAGTCAGTTTCAGTTTCTTTTATTACTCACCCACTTCCAATCTTACTTCTCTTAATCCCACATTAAGTTTAATCTGTTTTTCATTTTGATGGTTTACAGGATTTGCTGCCCGCGATATGGTGAGCGCAAACATACCCAGAGTGACTGGGGCAAACGCTGTGTAGATAAATTTGATATAATTGGCATCATAGGGGAAGGCACCTACGGCCAAGTGTACAAGGCTAAGGACAAAGACACTGGTAAGGGAATATTAACTGGACTTCAGTCACTGTAGTACTCATGTTTTTTTCTGGTAAACAAGCAAAAACTTAATTCTCATAGGACTGGTTTTTAAAATACTCTTTCTCAACATGGCAGGTGAACTGGTGGCTTTGAAGAAAGTGCGTTTGGACAATGAAAAGGAGGGATTCCCTATCACAGCCATTAGAGAGATCAAGATCTTGCGGCAGCTCAAACACCGCAGTGTTGTCAACATGAAGGAGATTGTAACTGACAAGCAGGATGCACTTGACTTTAAAAAGGACAAAGGTAAGGGGGTTAGATATTATCTGCCAGGGCTGGGCAAAATTAAAAAATAACAGTGCTGCTCCACTGCTGTCTGATTTGAAACTTTGTTCTTCTAGTTATAATACACATAAGTGACATCAGCTGGCCAAGTTGAAACACCAGCTGGAAATGGCAACATGTCTGAAAGAGGCCTGATCATGGAGTGGTTTTTCTATCCCCCAGTGTTGTGCACATGGCTAAGGGCAGCAGTAATAATCATAGAAAAAATGATACCATTAAAATGAATACAGAAAAACAAATGTCTCATATAAAAGACAGAGCTGTGACAATACCTTGTTTTGAAAAACCACAGACAGTGTCCAAATAACAAATTTAGATATTGTCATTTAAAACTTAAACTTTTAAGTCTTTACAGAGAGATTGTTCGTATCATGCTATCAGCAATGTTTCCCCAGTTTACAAGTTATGGCCTGCTTCTAAATAATTAGCGCCGCTGCCGTCTACAAATCTCCCCAAATGCAAAAAACTTGCTATCTCTTGGCTACTTTAAGCAGCCCGAGTCTGGAATGAGCGAGGATTATGGAGCAAACACCCCCAGACATTGCCACCGTTAGCAGTCTGTTATTGGTTGTTTTGAAAGCTTGTGTTTTCACTGAGTAGCCTCTCCACACGGATCAAGTGGAGGAGAGACGAGTGAAGTGAAGATAACGTTGTTGGTAGCCTACCTGTTAGACAGGCTTGGTTGGGCGCCCAGATAGCTCAGTTGGTAGAGCGTCTGTCCATATATAGAGGTTTACTCCTCAACGCAGGCCCGGGTGTCGACTCCGACCTGCAGCCCTTTGTTGCATGTCATTCCCCCTCTCTCTCTCCCGTTGCATGTCTTCAGCTGTCCTGTCAATAAAGGCCTAAAAACTGCCCAAAAATTAGACATGCTTGGTTGTTAATGACACACTTAACACGCAGTTAACACGCCTCTTTTTTATTTAATAAAAATAATGTAATCCTGGCATTTGCTTGTGGTGTTCTTAACCACTGCTTTAGAAAATGGAATAACAGGAATAACAGACAAACCAGTTTTTAAAGTTTAGTAAGTTGAAAAGTAACTAATAACTATTTAAAGAATTTTTAAAGTGTTAAATTTGAGAGCTGAATATTGGTTGTTTTTCATTGTAAATAGGGAAATTAGTTAAAGTGTACTGTTCACTAACTTATAAAATAGTCTTTAAAACTAACATGAAAAAAGAATTGTGATAGGATCGTGATCCTGCCTGAAATATTTTTGCCAAATTTCCCACCCTTAGATTTGAATCCTATCAGACCAACTTTACATCAGTGTATCAGGGCTGCTGTTCCCTAAACGTTCCCTGTCTAAGTAATGACTGACCCAGCCAGTCTAGAGATTTCACAATGATGACAATGTGAAAAGCAAAATCGTACATAACCGCCAGAAATAGCGCAATTTATACAAATATAAAGGTGCGTGTGACACACTGTGCACAGCAGCCTCCACATTATAACAACCTTCACTTTACTGACGGGATTAACAGACGAAGCCACCGTGTCTTAAGAAGCATGGCGTTTACTGTAAGTCACTTTACATCGTCTTTGCTGTCTCTTTTTTTTACTCTCTTTTCCCTAACACAGCCGCTACGCAGACAGTCGCTCCTCGCTTCACCACCCGGGCCCTGATGTCACTCACTCGCCAGTCATTGTCGCTCTCACTAATGCCTGATTTATGGTTCTGTGTTTAATCTCCTTCGAATCTGCCCTCTGATGCTACCACATGGATGTATTAAGCGCGCACCTCGTAACAACGTCCACAAAAGATGACCAGTCCGTGTGTTTAGGCAGTTGCGTGTGTGTCGTGTATCACAAGTGTAGAGGGGTTCAGAGCATGCAAACAGAGGTTGTACAAATTATATTTTGTAACTTAGTTATTATATTAAACCCATCTAGAATGTCATCTTTTATTAGGGCACACAAAATTTATTAATTTACTAAGAATTTGTATTTCATTTTCTAAAATATTAAAAAAAGTGTGTACATTTTTGTTGTACTTCTTCTCATGCTCATTTAACTTTGTATGTTCAAGTTAAAAATACAAATTTAAAAATTTAGTAGCTTATTTTCTGCATTTTCCTTGATAATCCTTAAATCTCATGATACCATTATATCGCAATCAAAGTATTGTCAATCGCTATATGATTTTCTGTCATTTAATGGCCAATTTACATGCTAATAGTAGTTTATATTTTTGCATAACTAAGTGATGTATGCATGGAAAAATATTTTTTTGCAAATGTTACTAATGTAAACTGTTGAGCAACATCACATTTAAAGTAGTAGTTAAACCATTCTTGCTTATGATGAAAATATGGAAAGATTTGAAGGTTTCCACTCACTCACAGTGATGATTCACTTTAGCAGTGGTGACAAAGTAATTGACACAATAATTGCCCTGTTCAGTACTCTCTGTATAGTATTCTAACCTGCTGAAAAGCAAATAGGTTAGATTTTGGAAGCTGGTAACCGTACATCCAGGGCTCAAAGTACTCCGGCCTGGTGCCGGATTTCCGGCGTATGACTATTTTAGAAAAAATGAAAAAGGCTCAGGATTTTTTTTTTAAACTTTAAGCCCTGTACATATTAGCCCTCTTGTCACAGGCTTACTTTTCTAACCACCAGACTTCTGAATACATCTTCCCCTCTGTGTTTAGGTGCTTTTTACCTAGTTTTCGAGTACATGGACCATGACCTGATGGGCCTGCTGGAGTCAGGCCTGGTCCAGTTCTCCCATGAGCACGTCCGCAGCTTCATGCGCCAGCTGATGGAGGGTCTGGACTACTGCCATAAGAACAACTTCTTGCACAGAGACATCAAATGCTCCAACATACTGCTCAACAACAGGTAAGAAACAAAAGAAATGGACACCAGGAGAGAGGGAGAGAGGGAGAGAGGGAGGGAGAGGAGAGGAGAGAGATTGTGTAGACTGTTGTGGTTAATGTGCAGTAGCAGCTAGGCCATCTCCAATCAGTGGGTTAGCAGTAACTGCTGTGTTAGGTGAATTTTAATGCATCAGTATCACCTACAGTTGTTTTGATCTACTTTATTCACGTTTCTTTACTTTAGTACCTCTGATCCCTTTACACAAGTGGACATTTACAGTATCTGCTATAATGCAGCTTCATCCACATCAACAACTTGGAACATTCATGCAGATGGTTTTAAATGCAGCTGTAGTCTGTAAATACTGTAAACTCAAAACCAAATGCCGTCGAAAAGCCAACTTTAATGATTGCACTGCAAGTGTTTTGAGGTGCGTCAGCAGCAAAGCTAATTACTTTGCTACAAGCTGGGCGCTTCAAATAACAGCAATGAAAGGAGTACAGCAACTTGTCACAGATGCTTGCTCAGTTTAATTCTGCATCCAATGCATAAACATTACTAGATGCAAGGAAAAGCTGAACGACCTTCAATAGCTGAGATGCTAATAAAAAAACTGCTGGAATGTGGGTCTTGCTGTGGAATGGCGCATTTAGAGCCAGTAGTTATTAACCTAAATCAAAATCTAAAAAAATTACATTTGGATATTTCCAGTAATAGAAAGTTTCATAATTTTCTTTTGTTCAAATGCAGACTAGTTATTTAAAATAAGCTGCCTTGCCAGGTAGATGAGTTATTTCCCAGGGTAAGTTATTGTCTCAGTAAGTTGTAGTTGTTGACAGAGCTTGTTTTCTCATACTTGGTAGTGTTGCTTCTGATATTGGATTTGTTTTGTTTTTTGGACAGAGGTCAGATTAAACTGGCTGATTTTGGTTTGGCCCGGCTTTACAATTCAGAGGAAAGGTAAGAGTTTTTTTTTTTTTTCTTTCTTCATAAATGTATGCAATGTTTATAGGAACCTCATCTGCTCATGTTATGTGTTTGAAGCAGTAATTAAATCTCACCTTAAGCATTTCCTCTTCATTTACAATGAGTCTCCACTAGATGGTGGTGTCTGTCACAGTTTTGTCCTTTAGAGCAGGGGTCTTTGACTTTTTTTAATCCAAGGACCCCTTAACTGAAAGAGAGACAGAGCAGGGACCCCCTACTACATATATTGAACAAAATTAGGTTGCATTTTAAACTGGACCTACAATAACGTAGAGAATGGCCCTAAGCCTTTATACATACCATTTTAGTGCATAGAATACTAAGCTATTAAAATATTTGTTGGCATGATTTAAAAAAATTACACATACATGTGTTTATTTGGATAGCTAGCTTAGTGACTACGTTACCTATAGGCCAATCAGCCTAACATCAGTGGGGATTTATATTTGCTAATAATATGTTGGATTCATGTTACATAAATTTACATTAAAAAAAAACTTTCATAAATTAACTATAATTTGGAGGCCCATCTGCAACAATTCTAAGGATCCTCTAGGGGTGCTGGACCCCTAGGGAGATCCCAGTTAGTGAGAGCTGAAATGTTTGTGCATTCTGGGGCACATACACTATGAATGTGTACTGCGTCTCACTGTCCTGTCTTTTTTTCTTGCCCCCAGTCGGCCGTACACTAATAAAGTAATCACACTATGGTACCGCCCCCCTGAACTCCTGCTGGGAGAGGAAAGATACTCTCCAGCCATTGATGTATGGAGCTGTGGGTGAGTATGACTCTAGGTGCATTTCCATCCACCTGTGGAAACACAGGTAATTTCAAAAAAGTTTGAAATATCTCAAATGTTTTTACACTGTGCTGAGGTGGAAAAGTTTGTGATCAGCAAGTTTCAGCCAGCCCTGCTGTTGGACATCGGGCGCTGGGTTTTGTGCTCAGCTGGCTGAATTAAAGATGCTACAGCGACAGTCTCAGGTGCTGCCGCCGTCTGCTGAAGAGGCTCCACTACTCTCTTGGTGTGCTAGCAAGCAAAAATTGTTTTCTGACTGGAGAATTGGCGCCACCTGCTGCTTATCTTGATAAACCAACTCCCAATAATCACACAACAATAGTGGATGGAAACTTTTGCTTTTTTTGTCTAAACTCAATGAAAATTCAGATGGAAACCTGACTATTGTTTCGCATTGCCAGACCATAGAAGAGGAGGATGGTCTGACTAGTCCACACAACATTCTGGAATAGGAGGAAAACATGCTCTGGTTCATTGGCATTTCTTTAAACCAATCATCGTCCTCTTGGGTGGCACTAAGCACCGAACTCAATACCGTTGCCTCTGCAAAATAGCCTTGAGAAGGAACTTGTTTTGGTGGAATGTTGTTTTAGTTGTGCAACAGAAAACTCAGATTAGACAGATAGAAACTGGTCTAGTTACCCATTTTTGGAAAGTATGAATTCAATCTGACATTTTCATACTTATTTCAATTAATAAGTCCAAAAGCAATAAATGAGAAAACTGCACTGTTTTAAAAGGTTATTCACAGATGGCCCTTTGTCAGGGTGTCAATGTCTTTATTCTCAGTATCCTCTTACTAGGTGAAAGCTTCCCACTCACCATGGTAAACTAGATACCATAATTGTTTGGAATATTTGACAATAGGAAAAAATAAATCAATTTAACACATTTTTTCCTGCCATGCAAGCAAATGTGTTTCTAATAATATGAGCAGTGGATGCTTTTCAGCACACTGAGGCTATGTCAGAACCTTCACGCTAGCCATACACTTTCACACAGCTTCTTTACTCCTCTTGAGCTGACAGTTTTCCTTATCAAACAATTTCATTTGATTTGTTTTTAAAATATTTGAATATGTAATGCTATTATGCAGCCAGTTATAAATATGTACCACACTACTCAGACTTATGCATTGTCAATGCCACTTTGAGCATGTGGTTGTTGTTACACATTCCAACACTAGCCTGGCCTTGCAGGAGACCTACGTAGGAGACCACGGCGCATTGCATTTCTGGCACGCAGCTCTCTGTTTACATTATTTTCCACCACGAGCATACAGCAAGAAACACAAATCTGCAGAGAACTCTGTAATGAAACATTATCTTACAAGTGTATTGAAGTGGCTTCGTTGTAAAGGCTAACAGTGCTCAGTTAGCACAATGACATCATGTTAGAAAGCAGAGCCAAAACGATTTGTTATAAACTAAGTAACAATAGCGTTAGCCACAATGCTAACGGCATTGATAACTAAGCCAAATGCTGCTGCTGTGACGCAGTTAAGAAACCAGAACGAGTTTACTAATGATAACATAAGCATTTTGGCTCGTGGATGTCAATTTTAAAGTCATGTTAAAACTATTTCCCATCCATCTTCTGATTTCCAGCCACAGGCTGTCAATCCCCCCCAGTACCAACGTAACGTTGGCTCACAATGCCTTGTTTCTCACTCCCGTAACTTATTGTTCAGACGTTTGTTCTAACATCCCTAATACATCTTATTCTTCTTTATCAATGATTAATTATGTCAGAATATAAATGGGAAATCATATAGGGTGTGTATAACTGGAAATGTATCTTAATAAATCAAATATATGAATTATTGGTCACAATCATCCTGTCTGACATTCACACTTTGACACTGTTTTATGCTTTAGTTTGAGCTTGGTGAGTGGAAGTGTATATTTTCTTACTACCTCTACCTATTCTCTGTGATGCTCAGATGTATACTGGGAGAGCTCTTCACCAAGAAGCCCATCTTCCAGGCTAACCAGGAGCTTCTACAGCTGGAGCTCATCAGGTAGGCTGTCCTTTCTTGAAAACAACACCAAGTAGTAACCTGCTGCAACCTTCACACCCCATTTTCTTTCATTTCTTTCTTCATCACTTCTTTGTCATTTCCCTCAGCCGTCTGTGCGGGAGTCCCTGTCCTGCAGCCTGGCCTGACGTCATTAAGCTTCCCCTCTTCAACACCATGAAACCCAAGAAGCAGTACAGACGGCGACTGCGGGAGGAGTTTGCCTTGTACGTAGCCATGCTGAGCTTCCCCAAAGTAGCAGTGATCAGCCCTTTGTCTGTTTCTAGAGTTGAAAAATCTCTCCTTCTGCACAGTTTACCTACTCCTGCCCTTGACTTGCTGGACCGAATGCTGACCCTCGACCCTGCACGGCGCTGCACATCAGAGCACGCTCTCAACAGTGACTTTCTGAGTAATGTTGAGCCAAGCAAGATGCCGCCACCAGAGTCAGTAGCCCCATGGCCTCTGCTTTCACCTTTCATCCATATTGTGTCAGATATATAACAGATTTGTTTTCTCGTTGTGAAAGATAATGAAAAATTATGTAAATTCACACTGTGAATACTTTTTGTTGCTTATATATATTCATATAAGCGAGCATTTATTTATTTTTATTTGATTACATATTTGTAATTAATGGTTGTGCTGTAACGTTTTTGTTTGCATATCTACCTTTCTGGCTGTGTCTCCAGTCTTCCTCACCATCAGGACTGCCACGAGCTGTGGAGTAAGAAGAGAAGACGTGCACGTCAGAGCGGGGTGCCCGAGGATGTGCCTGTGCCTAAAGTGCCCCGTAAGGATGTGACTGGGACCTCCAGCGGAGAAAACAGTCGGACCCAAAGCAGTCCGGCTGGAGCCCCACCGCCTCCACCTGGAAAACCACCCTCCACAGCCAACTTAGAGAGTGAGTTGTCAGGTAACAGCTGCATCTCAAAAGCATTTGGCAGAAACACACATGGACATAAGATAACTGTGGGGTCGCCCACTTTATAGCAGTGTTTTCTTATTGTCCCATCTTATGCCAAATATGTACTTATTTGTTACCTATGTTGACAGAGATTGGATGCAGTCAGCTGACATACTGTTTCACTGCAGGTGAAAAGTGACTGAGATTGATGTAGAAGAATGTTGGAGCCTTTGTGCACGGTATTGTATTTTCATAGTTTGTATTGTGGTTGCGTAAATGTGTTTTAGGCCTGGGAGTTGCTGCAGAGCAGTTGAACCAGACAGAGTTGGCGGTGCTGTTGAACCTTCTTCAGGGTCAGACGGACCTCAGCCTACCCCAGGTGGCCCAGCTCCTTAACCTCTCCAACCCAGAGACGCTCTCCAACCCAGAGACTCTCAGCCAGTCGTTGTCTGCCCTTAGTGAGGCCTCGGACCACCAGGGGGCTCCAGAGGACCAGGCCCAGTCTGCTCCCAGGTCTCAGCCGCCAGAGCCAACTCCTGAACCCCAGGAACTCTCGCCGACATCTGGAGACCCACTCAGCCAGGAAGACCAGGCCAACCTGCTGGCTCTCATTTTGGGCCACATCATCAAGCCACAAACCGAGGAGCAAGGAGATGAGAGCAATGGCGTCCAATCAGAGGAGGCATTAATGCGCGGCTCGTCCGCCTCTACTACTGATCGCAAGGGCAAGTCTGGGTTTAGTCTCTAGAGAGTGACAAAAAGGGGGAAACCAAACCAGGGTCAGGTGAAATTCTCTGCAGACTGCACGGATGAGGAGAGCAGGGCGGAAAACAAACAGAAGCTGAGTTTTTGTACTCAAAATTCCTGTATACTTTATCAAATTAATTACACTTTAGACTACCTGAAGAAATCAACAAAACTATCAATTCACCAAATATATTTGGTCTTTAGACTTATGCATCCCCCACCCCTTTATCTCCCACGTTTCCTTAAACATGCACGCTCACTATTATCCCCTTTTACCACCTCACATTGAAAAATGCAGTACCTCATAAAATGTCTGGAGCGTTTGTTGTCACACGTAACCAGGCACAGGTTTCGTGCACATGGACATCTCTCTGGTGTACTCAATAAACCAGAAGAAAGTTAAGTGTTATTAACTTGAGTGAAAAGTTTCACACTATATTGTTCCCTTCCACATTTCTCCCACTTCCTTGTTTCTTTCTCAGTCTTTGTTTCTGTATCTGTCCCATCTCCACACATGTTCTCACTTCATTTTCATTATAAAGCAGGTGTCATGGTTTCTTCACAGGAAGAGATGTTGCTTTAAACAGTCTGTAATGTCAGCCTTTTTATGAAGAAAGTGATAATAAATTATCAAGTGAAAATAAATGTTTTGAATCTTTAGACCTCACCTGCATGCATTTCTTTTAACTTTGGTTTGTCACACTTTTTTTTGTTTTGTTTTAAACTGTGCACTCTGACGCCGATATTAATTAAAAAAAAAAAATGTGATTAGCAAGTTGAATAAAACTATTGACTGTGCTGCTGACACTGGAATGGTAAAAGTTCTGTTTTCTTCTGGTTATTTCTCCTGTCAAGGCCTCTGAAACTCTTTCTGCCTTGTTTACCTTGCACTGCTGTAGATTGTAAAAGAAACCCGACACTAACCTGGTTTAGTAATCTTGTCATGACCTTTTATAGTGCTTAAAATTCTACATAAGTCACCCTTTCTGTTCATCCAGCTGTACATGCCCTTCCTAATGTTTTCTCACTCAGTACCCGCATTCTTTCTTTTGTACAAGGTGGTTTGGAGGAAAAACAAATACAGATTCATCTTCTTTTTCTTTTTTTTGCATACATTAATGCAATTTTTTTTTTGGATCAGTGAATAAATTCAATGCTTACTATGTTTGATAAACATTATTTAATAGTGCTGACTAGACACATTAAAACGACATTTAATCAATTTTCAACTTTGATATATGCTATATCTGAATTGGTGCATGATTGTAGATTTTTAATTGGCTAGAATTAAATTTATTTTCAGGTCTGAATGTTTTTAGTATTGTACCATATCTACGCAGTGTCGGCTGGTTAACAAGTTAACTTTATTGCAATACTGACTAATATGTTTTCCCTTATAATAGTACTGAAATGTACTTCATAGTCTTTGAAGATACACTTAAAGTGCTCTGCTCCCCCTCTTGTGGTGAAGGTAGGGAATGTCAACATTGTGTAAGTCCATGTCAGGCCCATTTGACAAAAATACCTTTTTACTTTCCCCAAATGCAAATCAAACATAGAAGATGCCCAACAAGATTAAGGCTAATTGTATACATAGTCCACATTGAATTTAAACGTTATTTGACAAATGATACCTAACAATTTGTCCTCTGTCCTGTTTGGCCCCTTCAGATGGTGCAGCATCCAAAAGGAAACGGCTTGGGGCCGACCAGGTGCCTTCATCTGTTGAGCAGCGTCCACCTTCTCCACCTGGGCCACCTCCATCAGCTCCCCTTCTTGGAAATGCCCAGCAGGTCAGGTCTGAAACCCAACCCAGCCAGGACATCAGCCCTGCCGTGGCAGCTGCCTTGCTCCAGCTCATCTCTCAGCAGGACTCGGAAGCTGGGGCCCCTCAGCGCAGCAAGGACCCATCTCCTGTGGATGCTCTCGCCCGGGGACAGCCCGCTCCACCCTGGGTTGGAGACTCTTCGCCTAAACCATCAGCTGCAGCTGAGGCCCCAGCAGGACTGGGGACTGCTGCTTCTACCACTGCAGCACAGTTCCCTAAGGACCAGGACCTCCGCTTTTCCCATGGAGCTGCCCGCTGACCATCAATCATCCTCTGAGACAGACCTAGGTATTTTGGGACAGATCCAGCAGTCCTGGCTTAAAGAGAAAGGCATAGGAAGAATGCAGAGGGACACCTACACGTTATGAATCACTGGACCAGGTAGCTAAAGTTGAATCAAAGATTTTGAAGATGAATGTCTGAAATTAAGAGATTATGGGCATATTCAGGTCTCGAACCTCACTGCCCTCTGAACAAGATGTCATATCGGAGGGCGTATTCGGACCTATGGTCGGTAGGACCTTTAACAATCCATTTAGGGACAGTCACCACCTGCAATCCCTTCCTCTTTCCTTCCACTGAAGGTGCTGACTTGAATGAAGTTAAGCTATCAAATCGAGTGCCATGCAGCTGACACTCAACTTAGAAAGCAACTGTGATCTTTTTTCTTTCTTTCTCCAAAACAAATGATTGTCCAATCCACTGCAGTGCCCACTAACTCACCAAGTTATCAGTGTTTTGGAGAATGAAGTAGCTGTCCTCCACTCTGTGATGGAGTGATGTATGTGACAGTGTGACGGAAAATTAGGTGGAGCTAAAATACCGTGTATGGGTATATTTGAGGCAATTAGCACACTGATAAGAACACCAAGAGTTTCCCCATTGACCCTTACATGCTGCCTGGCTAGCTCCCCTGTTTTCAGCCGTGTGCCTCCTTTGTGACCCCAACGACCCCTGAATGATCTGGCCCTAGCAGGGAAGTGTAGGTTAAGTTTCTGCTTTGGATGGCACTTATCACAGTGTACATCTGCAGGACTATATATATTTTTTTATTTTTACCCAAATGCTGTTCCATATTATATTCTGTCATCAAATCAACTGAATTGCAATGTGTTCTTGGCCCATATGAATATTTTCCTTCCTTCACATACAGCTAACCTCTGTGTCCTAAGCCTGCCATTCGCAACTTTCCTGTCTTGAATATGGATTAAACCACTACATTACAATGGACTGCTTCATCATACACACACTATTCTGCTAGTTAAAGTATGAAGCTAGAAACACACACACAGAAAGTGACTTTTCTGGCTTGTCCTGGTGGGCTGTGAAAGCCTCTGCTAATATGTCATTGCCTCCCAGCCGAGTTGTGCAACAAAAGCTTTTTCTTTTTTTGTGGCAGTTATTTTCTACATAAAGAAAATAATACACACTTAAAAAAAAATAATGGTCCACGGTTCTGTTTCCAATTTTCTTTTCTTTCTTTTTTTTTGCTTTGGAAAAGGAAAAGGAGGAGAAATGGTTTCATGGTGTCTGTAAAAAGAAAAAAATATTTTGTAATATATGTTTTCTTGGTTCAGTTTATTAAAGGAAGTAATGCGACCAGTTGAATTGTCTATCCTGGCTTCTCTAAATGTTTCTCTGAAGTTGCCACTAGATGGTAGGCATTCACTCATGCTGCCACTCAAACTACTGGAAGTCTTCACAGTCAGGCCTTGGCAAAGCCTGATCTGAGTTGGGCTAAATTACACACCAGGTTTCTAGTGTTTCTTTTCACTCTTAGAATCTGGAAACTCATGTTTCATTCTACATTCTAGAAACCTATCAAACAAGTTAAATAACTGACCATACAAGAACAATGACTAAAATGGAATTAAAAGGTAGACAGGTAGACTAATTAATATCTAATTCATATCTGAAAAAAAGAATAAAACCTAAATAGCTTAAATTTAGGAGTATGCATTACTACATCTTAAACATGGAAAATATATATTTTTTGTCTTATTAAAGTACTATAGTCAGTCATTTTATTACTTACGACCCAGAGTTTTATGTGTTTATGAATATCAGTCTGTTGTATGTCATTTTTTCTGTTAACTGACACAATCTTTTTGCTATCATGCTAGGACAGTAACAGTATTGTTACCAATCACGTTTGGATTTTGAACACATGGTTGGAGGCTTGTTTAAAACACTAAAGATGTGTGGCAGTTGGAGTGTATAGTATAATCTTTCCTGTGAAACATTAGGTTTTATAATTGTTTCCTATACACTACATGTGCATTGACCCTGTCAGACAGTGATGTAATGTGCTCTGTGTGCATCAATATTATTTATGTGTCGATTCCATTACCACTTGGGTTGATCTCTTTATGAAGATCCTGACAGGCAGACAAGGATCATAAACTGTCGATTGGCAAAGAGTGAGTGTGTCTGTCTGGCTGTCTGATTTGTGTGTGTGTGTGACTTGTGTGCGGCTGTTTTAGGATTGGCCTCATGCATATCCAGACCAGATCCTCACTTGGCAGGCTTACAGAGCTGCTTACCCCTCTGGCCCACCAAGCAGCTGAGCCTTCTGGGTGAGAGATCCTTTCAGAGTGGAGGCAGTGGGAGGCTCACCTGCCCTCTAGCACAGGCCCAGTGTGAGTGAGATGAGACAGTGCCGTGTGTGTATGAGGGTGTGTATTTTTCTGTCTGATGCTTTCGCCCATCAGGACTCCAAATAATAGTGAATGTGCCCACAGGGAGTTTCCAGAAGTAGTGGGCAATGCCAGTGCCAAGTCACAGAGACTAGACGAATAAATCAGGACTGAGGAGTGACGAGAGGGAGGTGCACGAGGCTGCGCCATCAATCAGAAAGGCACCTTATGGGGAATGCCCATAAATGTGCCACGCTGCCAGTCTGAAGCACGTTCTCGCCATGGCAGACGACGACGATGGTGGCATTCAAAATGGAGGCTCCATTTTGGATGCTGTCGCTTCACTATCAGCTACAGTGATTTTGGAGGACTTCCAGACAAATAATGCATTGACAGTCTATTTCAGTCACTTCATCCAAAATTTCTACATGCACTTGTATTTTTTTTGCATCACTTCTTGGTGTAATTTTCTCAGTCCCTGTGCAAGCTGATTGTTAAAGCACAGACTTGAAACATTTTTACCACCATCTTAGCAGCTAGCTATCCTTGAACAAATAGCAGCTTCTTCCAAATGTATGTAAAATGATGTACCCAGCTCTCACATTACACATCTGCCTGAACCCCGAATGACTACAAAGCACAGAAGAATGTGTATCCTTCTTCTTGTACATCAGCCGTTAGACAAAATGTTGATGGATTTTGGGAAGTATGTCTACTCTGCTAGCCAGAATTGCTAGCAGTCAATCATAGTTTATTTGTTGTTGTTGTTGTAGAAAGTCTGACTTGAAGCTGTGAAAGTACATAGTAACTTTTTAGATGCAGAAACTTTCTAAGCCACAAAGTTCATTGTCATTTTTCAGCTTGCCACAACAAACAACGTAAGAATCTATCTAAAACTCCTGGCAAATCAGTCCGTCTCAACTTGTGCTACATTTTAATTTGGCAGAAAACTCGCTCAGGATGCAATGAAAAGAAGAAGAGGGTAAACTGGGATGGAGACGGCGAGATTGATAGACAAGGAAGGAGGGCAAACTGACTGGCTCTGGATGGGGAAAAGTAAGTAATTTTCAGCGGAAGGAAACATTTAAATGACTATTTTTACAAAGGGTAGCCAGTTTGTATTTATACAGTATTTAGATGAGTCTTATGGATGGCTTGAAACTCATTTCTTTTCACATTCAGATGTATTAACTCAATCCAGGTTAACAATCAAACTTGCAGTTTGAGTTGGAGATGTGACTGCTGCAGGCTTCTCCAGACAAAACATAACTATGAATTATGCAGCTAAAGCACTCCATATATTCAATCACTCATTTTTTAATCACTTTTACTCCTTACTGTTATAAAATTCTAGATTTAGTTTGAAGGTAAAAAAAAAATAGGATCTGCACTATTAAAACCTCTTGACGGACTCTTTAAAACAATTTAATATCTCTTGCTCCAAATGCTCTGTGTGTGTGTCTGTGTGTGTTCCTTTGTGCAGTGTAAATCTGGGCCGCTGTTGTCTCTCTGTGCCATGCTATGGTTTGATGTTGAGTTTGATGACTGAGGCTGTTTGATCAGTGACTATGTGTAAACTCAGAGAAGGGAGAATGGGACTCCCGCAGTCTCAGATCTAAGACACACACACACACACACACACACACACACACGCAGAGTGATCTGCTAATAGAAAGCATGAATAGTAAATTGAACATGTAAAATCAACAGATTAAAAAAAATACTGTGTGTGTGTATATATCTATATATATGTATATATAGATATATACATATCTATACATACTATTATATTTTTTTGAAGGGACATTTAAGCCCTTTCACCCATACTTGAACAACAGAAAAAAACGTTTAATTATGAATGCATTTTGGGTAGTTAGCTAATTATGCTGTCTTCATCAGGTCCCCTCTTTGTCTTCTATCAAAGAAAATTTTATGTCAGTTATTTCGTTTATGGCTACATCCTTATTTATGTGATATTTCCAAAATTGATTGACTTTATCCCAGCAGTGATATATGCTTTAGTGCTGCAACAGCGTGCTTTATTGATGCCATAACACCATCTCCATTTCTACCCAGTTTATAGTTTTGTGAGAAACTGCTGCCACACACACTCATAATTTCTTTATCGCTCAACAGCAGTGGGTCCAACCAAAGAGGTTTTAGGAGGCCAGATGATACATATATGTGGTTGATTCCCTGCTGTCAGGTCATGAATCCAAAAATAACCATATTAATTCCTTTGGTTTAAATTCAACCTACACTGAAAAGTTTTTTGTCTTACATCTGCTCCATTAATAATCAATAATGGGAAAAAAAAACTCAAAAGGGAGAAGACACTAGCTTTAAAAAAATTCTCTGACCTTTTTACAGTTACCTCCACTTCCGCCACAGACACATCACCCTCTCTGCATGATGCAGCACTTTTGCAAACCAAAGTACTTTTCCAAGGTCTAAGCATCTCATTATTGATTCAATTCAAAGAGCTTCATTAGCAAGGCAAAATTATTGTCTGTGTGGATGCTGCCGCTTTAAGGGCAGAGGGGCTGGTGGGAAAGCAGTCAGTGAGGGTGGTGGAAAAGGAGGAGGGTGGTGTTGGTGCTGGTGTGTGTGTGTGGGGGTGGACGGGCCCTGCAGGACCATTTGTGCTGAAGCTCATTTGCGCAGCGACACTTAATTGGCTACAACAATTAATTAATGTGTTGGAAAGTTGGCACAAAAAGTTCATTTAAGAGGGTTTTAATAAGCAATTAGAGGAAAAGCAGTGAAGAGGGGGAATTACTGGAGAGGAAAGAGAAAAGCAAAGATGGAGCGAATGTCTGCCCACTAAGAGTGTGTACGCCCTACTGTAGCTGGGTGCAGTTCTTTGTCTTCTTCACTGACCCTTCAGTTTGGAAGAGCTGTTGAATGATTATGCGTCATTATAATGCCATAATATCTCTTTCCGAGGCTCTTAGTGCCGTTCTTAAGTGGACTTGAAACTCATGATGCCCTTATATTGTATACATTTCAACCTCTGGTGGCCCCTCCTGCCCCTCCCATTCCTACCACCTTGTCCCAGCGCCCAGTGTAAAATATCGCATGACTAATGAGTGGAGCAGGTTGGAATCCTGGGGAAGATGTCCTTGGAAGACGAATGCATTTTCAGCAGAATAATTAACTTAATTAACAAATTCACATGCATATTCATCAGCCTATTAATGTCTGCTCCGCGCTGCTTGATGAGCAATGCAATAATAACCGTTACATTTGCATATTTGCATTCACACCCTTCTCCAAATAATAAAAAAAGACAGAGTGTAGGAAACTCAAAAGACAAGAAAGTCACTTGGCCTCATGTTGAGTTTCCTAGGCACTCTCCACCTGCAGCACACGCTCAACTGCACACAGATATCTATCTCTGGAGTGTGTTTTTCCATCTCTGCATGCCAGTTTAACTTAAGCGAAATATGTGTGACAATCACTCTCTCTCTCTCTCTCTCTCTCTCTCTCTCTCTCTCTGCCTGCACCTCCAGCCTCCTTCCAGAAATCACTGCATCTCCCTCTTTGCTTCCTCTCTTACGCCGTCTTTCCTTTCCTGTTTTCTTCTCTCTCTCCTCTTGTTATTTATTCATCCCTATCAGACACGTCTTTTATTTATTTATTTCTTGCTTTTGAAGTTAGGCTCGTCTGCCTGTCAGTGTATGTTGTGGGAACCTGTATTCGTGTGGCTGGCTGTGTGAGCACTGCTGACGGTTGTGTTATTATGCCGGTTTGAAACTAAAGCAGCAGCTAGTAGGGATCGAAATAAAAAATAAATGTGGAATGTTCATGTCCTTTTACTTCCTTGATTTCTTTTTATGTTTTAAGGGCTCATCATGTGTGTGTTTGTGTTTTCTTTCACACTGGATTTGTATTCTGAGAGGCAGAGATGTCTCTCTGTGTCTCTCAGCTACTGTCAGTGATGAAATGATGGTGAGTCTGGGAGTGAGTGTGTGTGTTTCCTGGGAGGCTTAGAGCATCTCAGTCTATCATCACTGTGTGTGTGTTTTGTGTTTATATCTTTGAATTCAACTTGCACTGTATCATTGATGTCCCTTGTATGTATGTGTTTGTGCGTTCCTTTCCAATATTTCACATGACAGTGATGGGAAAATGAAGCGTGTATGTTGCATTTAAACCGGACGTGGGGCAACTGTGTGTGTGTGTGTGTGTGTTTGTGCTACCAGCTTGTGTGTGGAGCAAGAATTAAAAATAGGGAGAGATGCCAAGTGAGTCCCTGGAGACAGATACAGGGGACAGAGAGAGAAGAAAAAGGAAATAAAAAGGATTTCACACACACACACACCCTGGCGGTCACTTACACAAAGAAAAACCTAGCTTACTAGATGTCTGTTATAAACCCCAAACAGCAACACACTTACACACATTAAGCTAGGTATTTTTTAAAGGTGGTTTGATGTCTATTTTTGTATCAGTAACATCATCAGGTATACTGTAGGTTCACTTCAATAACATAATGCATTCCCCTAGCCTAACTTAATGTTAATCTAATTCTGACCTGAAACCGAAGTACAAGTTTTGACCCTCAAACTGAAGAAGTTAAGACCATCCAAAATGTCCTCATGTTCCATATATGTCCATATAGGTTTAAAACTCAAGTCCTCACAAAGATAGAAGTACAAGAACGCTCACACATATTGATTAAGATATATCTCTCTCTCTCTCTCTCTCTCTCTCTCGCCCTCTCTTTCTCCAGCCTGGTGAGGTGACACCCAGGGAGCAGTGTGACACCGAGCTGTCACCTCCCACCCCCTGCATCACACCTCTGCCCCCTGCTGGGCCAACCCAGTCACAGCATCCAAACACCCAGCCGGCCTCTCTTCATACTCCTCCGCTGGCAGTAATACTGGCAGCAGTGAACATTACTTATCATTCTCTCACATATTTTCTTAAACTTTTCTATATGCAACTATATTTTCTCTCTTCTTGTCTTTTGTATTAACATTTTTTAAACTGTCTTCCACAGGAATTTCTTAGAAAAGGGTCATACTCTAGGGTTGAAATAATCTGCTTTTAATCAAGAAAAAAGAAGACTAGATAAGCGCACCAGCAAGTAGCCCTTTAAAATCTAGATTAGCAATTTCCAACCTCTTTGGCTTGTGACCCCTTAAAATAAAGCAAAGTCAACAGTACTTTTGACCCCTACTCACAGTTTGGAGTGTTTTCTCTTCACAAAAGTCTGTCAAATGGATTATGTAACATACCGCAATGTATGTTTTAGAGCTCAAAGATTGTTTATATAAAACAATCAGAGAAAAACATTAGACATACACAATTTGACTAAGTATTGAAAGTAGACATGGCGTTCGTTTAAGTTGTTACAAGTAAAAAAAAAAAAAAAAAGGTTTTAGTTAGGTAGTTAACAATTTTGACATTTTCTGTGGCAATGGGTTTACATACAGGAATTTGATAGCTCAGGGTGCCGTGAAGCAACACACTTGACTCTTCAGGTCTGGTTAGTTATTTTGCTAACTGAGAAGGAGGAACAATACAGTCTAATACAGTGAGGAAAATAAGTATTTGAACACCCTGCTATTTTGCAAGTTCTTCCACTTAGAAATCATGGAGGGGTCTGAAATTGTCATCGTAGGTGCATGTCCACTGTGAGAGACATAATCAAAAAAAAACATCCAGAAATCACAATGTATGATTTTTTTAACTATTTATTTGTATGATACAGCTGCAAATAAGTATTTGAACACCTGTCTATCAGCTAGAATTCTGACCCTCAAAGACCTGTTAGTCTGCCTTCAAAATGTCCACCTCCACTCCATTTATTATCCTAAATTAGATGCACCTGTTTGAGGTTGTTAGCTGCATAAAGACACGTGTCCACCCCATACAATCAGTAAGAATCCAACTACTATCATGGCCAAGACCAAAGAGCTGTCCAAAGACACTAGAGACAAAATTGTACACCGCCACAAGGCTGGAAAGGGCTACGGGGAAATTGCCAAGCAGCTCAGTGAAAAAAGGTCCACTGTTGGAGCAATCATTAGAAAATGGAAGAAGCTAAACATGACTGTCAATCTCCCTCAGACTGGGGCTCCATGCAAGATCTCACCTCGTGGGGTCTCAATGATCCTAAGAAAGGTGAGAAATCAGCCCAGAACTACACGGAGGAGCTGGTCAATGACCTGAAAAGAGCTGGGACCACCGTTTCCAAGGTTACTGTTGGTAATACACTAAGACGTCATGGTTTGATATCATGCATGGCACGGAAGGTTCCCCTGCTTAAAGCAGCACATGTCAAGGCCCGTCGTAAGTTAGCCAATGACCATTTGGATGATCCAGAGGAGTCATGGGAGAAAGTCATGTGGTCAGATGAGACCAAAATAGAACTTTTTGGTCATAATTCCACTAACCGTGTTTGGAGGAAGAAGAATGATGAGTACCATCCCAAGAACACCATCCCTACTGTGAAGCATGGGGGTGGTAGCATCATGCTTTGGGGTGTTTTTCTGCACATGTGACAGGGCGACTGCACTGTATTAAGGAGAGGAGGACCGGGGCCATGTATTGGGAGATTTTGGGGAACAACCTCCTTCCCTCAGTTAGAGCATTGAAGATGGGTCGAGGCTGGGTCTTCCAACATGACAATGACCCGAAGCACACAGCCAGGATGACCAAGGAGGGGCTCTGTAAGAAGCATATCAAGGTTCTGGCGTGGCCTAGCCAGTCTCCAGACCTAAACCCAATAGAGAATCTTTGGAGGGAGCTCAAACTCCGTGTTTTTCAGCGACAGCCCAGAAACCTGACTGATCTAGAGAAGGTCAGTGTGGAGGAGTGGGCCAAAATCCCTTCTGCAGTGTTTGCAAACCTGGCGAAAAACTACAGGAAATGTTTGACCTCTGGAACTGCAAACAAAGGCTACTGTACCAAATATTAAGATTGACTTTCTCAGGTGTTCAAATACTTATTTGCAGCTGTATCATACAAATAAATAGTTGAAAAATCATACATTTTGATTTCTGGATTTTATTTTTTTAGATTATGTCTCTCACAGTGGACATGCACCTACGATGACCATTTCAAACCCCTCCATGATTTCTAAGTGGGAGAACTTGCAAAATAGCAGGATGTTCAAACACTTATGTCGAGGTGACACCAGTTGAGTGCATGGCTCCCTGTCATACTCAGCTGCTGTTTTATGTGCTTTTATACCTGCACGTCTCTTAGCCCTCTGAGTCACTAGGTGTGTGTGTCCAGCCATGCAGGCCAGTGGCGAGCGGGGACGGAGCGATTGAGATATAGAGCATTAGTTGGTGTCAGGAGTAAATTAGAGGCCAGATCTGTTTTCTAATCAGAGCACAAGCACCGTGTTAGAGGAATTAGGGCGACAGCTGCTGGGAGCTTTTTATTCCTCTCTCTCTCAGCCAGAGACAGGCAGACCCCAGCTCAGGGACCACCTTTTTACCACAGCCACCTGTCAACACCGGTGTGTGTATGTGTGTGCGTGCACATGCATGTTTCCCTCCCCCATTGACGTGCATACTCATATACATGTGAGCACGCATCTACTGCCATGCGAGCCTGCACACATGCTTGCACACAGACACACAAATACCACCTGGTACACTGACCTCCCTCTATCTCTGAAATTAATGACAGTGCAGGTTCCGTGTGCATGCAGCCATTCCCGGTAGGTTTATGTTTTCCGGCA